>UNSF01000113.1:0-290041 GCA_900538255.1 Ulva mutabilis
ACGTGTTACACGGAGATGAACGCAAGAGCCCGGCCGCGAGGGCAACAGCAGCTTGCTCTCCGCGCGGCAAGCTCACGGAAGGCAGGGCGGGCCAATCTGTCACCGTGTTAAAACATGCATTATGTTTTACAAAGTGATAGATCCAGGGACTCAGCAGCGCTGAAGCAACGGACTAGGAAACAGGCAAACAGACAGGCCCGCCACCGCAAGCACCAAAGGCCACATGCATTATGTGGCATACTTTATGCCGCACTTTTGATATGACAAGCAAGCATATGACAACAATGCAGGCCAACGCAGAGCAGAGCGCTGAGCAGACATTGCGTTGTGCACATTGTGCAGTGTATTTGCACTAGGCGATTATATTTGTATGATTGCAGACGTTGTAGGTGTGTACACAGTGATAGATCTAGGACTCAGCAGCGCCGAGGCCAACAGACCAGGCAACATGCAGATAAACAGACCGGCCACGCAAGCACCAAGGCCACGCGCCCACGAGCGAAATGCCAGCGAACGAACTAACGGCCAGCGCGGAAAGCCGACACGCACACACCACGCAGTACGACCGCAGGCCATGCGCCCACAACCAAAACACACAGCTAGCACTCGCCGGTCCCACAAGCGGTATCGACCGACACTAGCAGTCTGCACGGGCCGACAGCGTGCGCTACGGCCTGTCCGAGGCGCGAGGCACCGGTTCCAGGATCCGTAGCTCAGCCAGCTCGGGCAGCCCGAGCGGTGTCCGGACGTTGTAGTGTAGGTACATGTAATATTCGCGGCGGGCTGTGATATCCGCTATGATCATAGCACCTGATCAGCACTGCAGCAGAGTGACAAGAGAGTGCATGCAGCATGCTCATCTATTTACTTGCATGGTCCACACAAGCAGGGCAGAGCGCCAGGAGCGCCGGGAGCGCGTAGCTATCTAGGAGGCATGCTCTACTGCACGTGCGGATGAGCCTCACCAGCACAGTGGACTGCCATGACAGTGCATGAAGCATGCTCAATGCAAGTGCGCATGGAGCATACGCGGCACAGTGGACTGCCATGACAGTGCATGAAGCATGCTCAACTGCAAGTGCGCAGGCGCTACACCGGCACAGTGGACTGCCATGACAGTGCATGAAGCATGCTCAACTGCTAGTGCGCATGAGCTACGCCGGCACAGTGGACTGCCATGACAGTGCATGAAGCATGCTCAACTGCAAGTGCGCAGGAGCTACACCGGCACAGTGGACTGCCATGACAGTGCATGAAGCATGCTCAACTGCTAGTGCGCATGAGCTACGCCGGCACAGTGGACTGCCATGACAGTGCATGAAGCATGCTCAACTGCAAGTGCGCATGAGCTACGCCGGCACAGTGGACTGCCATGACAGTGCATGAAGCATGCTCAACTGCTAGTGCGCATGAGCTACGCCGGCACAGTGGACTGCCATGACAGTGCATGAAGCATGCTCAACTGCAAGTGCGCATGAGCTACGCCGGCACAGTGGACTGCCATGACAGTGCATGAAGCATGCTCAACTGCAAGTGCGCAGGCGCTACACCGGCACAGTGGACTGCCATGACAGTGCATGAAGCATGCTCAACTGCTAGTGCGCAGGAGCTACGCCGGCACAGTGGACTGCCATGACAGTGCATGAAGCATGCTCAACCTGCTAGTGCGCATGAGCTACGCCGGCACAGTGGACTGCCATGACAGTGCATGAAGCAATGCTCAACTGCAAGTGCGCAGGAGCTACACCGGCACAGTGGACTGCCATGACAGTGCATGAAGCATGCTCAACCTGCTAGGCGCGCATGAGCTACGCCGGCACAGTGGACTGCCATGACAGTGCATGAAGCAATGCTGACCTGCAAGCGCACATGAGCTACGCCGGCACAGTGGACTGCCATGACAGTGCATGAAGCATGCTCAACTGCAAGTGCGCAGGAGCTACACCGGCACAGTGGACTGCCATGACAGTGCATGAAGCATGCTCAACTGCTAGTGCGCATGAGCTACGCCGGCACAGTGGACTGCCATGACAGTGCATGAAGCATGCTCAACCTGCAAGTGCGCATGAGCTACGCCGGCACAGTGGACTGCCATGACAGTGCATGAAGCATGCTCAACTGCTAGTGCGCATGAGCTACGCCGGCACAGTGGACTGCCATGACAGTGCATGAAGCATGCTCAACTGCTAGTGCGCATGAGCTACGCCGGCACAGTGGACTGCCATGACAGTGCATGAAGCATGCTCAACTGCAAGTGCGCAGGAGCTACACCGGCACAGTGGACTGCCATGACAGTGCATGAAGCATGCTCAACTGCTAGTGCGCATGAGCTACGCCGGCACAGTGGACTGCCATGACAGTGCATGAAGCATGCTCAACTGCAAGTGCGCATGAGCTACGCCGGCACAGTGGACTGCCATGACAGTGCATGAAGCATGCTGACCTGCAAGTGCGCATGAGCTACGCCGGCACAGTGGACTGCCATGACAGTGCATGAAGCATGCTCAACTGCAAGTGCGCAGGAGCTACACCGGCACAGTGGACTGCCATGACAGTGCATGAAGCATGCTCAACTGCTAGTGCGCATGAGCTACGCCGGCACAGTGGACTGCCATGACAGTGCATGAAGCATGCTGACCTGCAAGTGCGCATGAGCTACGCCGGCACAGTGGACTGCCATGACAGTGCATGAAGCATGCTCAACTGCAAGTGCGCATGAGCTACGCCGGCACAGTGGACTGCCATGACAGTGCATGAAGCATGCTCAACTGCTAGTGCGCATGAGCTACGCCGGCACAGTGGACTGCCATGACAGTGCATGAAGCATGCTCAACTGCAAGTGCGCATGAGCTACGCCGGCACAGTGGACTGCCATGACAGTGCATGAAGCATGCTCAACTGCAAGTGCGCATGAGCTACGCCGGCACAGTGGACTGCCATGACAGTGCATGAAGCATGCTCAACTGCTAGTGCGCATGAGCTACGCCGGCACAGTGGACTGCCATGACAGTGCATGAAGCATGCTGACCTGCAAGCGCGCATGAGCTACGCCGGCACAGTGGACTGCCATGACAGTGCATGAAGCATGCTCAACTGCAAGTGCGCAGGAGCTACACCGGCACAGTGGACTGCCATGACAGTGCATGAAGCATGCTCAACTGCTAGTGCGCATGAGCTACGCCGGCACAGTGGACTGCCATGACAGTGCATGAAGCATGCTCAACCTGCAAGCGCGCATGAGCTACGCCGGCACAGTGGACTGCCATGACAGTGCATGAAGCATGCTCAACTGCAAGTGCGCAGGAGCTACACCGGCACAGTGGACTGCCATGACAGTGCATGAAGCATGCTCAACTGCTAGTGCGCATGAGCTACGCCGGCACAGTGGACTGCCATGACAGTGCATGAAGCATGCTCAACTGCTAGTGCGCATGAGCTACGCCGGCACAGTGGACTGCCATGACAGTGCATGAAGCATGCTCAACTGCTAGTGCGCATGAGCTACGCCGGCACAGTGGACTGCCATGACAGTGCATGAAGCATGCTGACCTGCAAGCGCGCATGAGCTACGCCGGCACAGTGGACTGCCATGACAGTGCATGAAGCATGCTCAACTGCAAGTGCGCAGGCGCTACACCGGCACAGTGGACTGCCATGACAGTGCATGAAGCATGCTCAACTGCTAGTGCGCATGAGCTACGCCGGCACAGTGGACTGCCATGACAGTGCATGAAGCATGCTCAACTGCAAGTGCGCATGAGCTACGCCGGCACAGTGGACTGCCATGACAGTGCATGAAGCATGCTCAACTGCTAGTGCGCATGAGCTACGCCGGCACAGTGGACTGCCATGACAGTGCATGAAGCATGCTCAACTGCTAGTGCGCATGAGCTACGCCGGCACAGTGGACTGCCATGACAGTGCATGAAGCATGCTCAACTGCAAGTGCGCAGGAGCTACACCGGCACAGTGGACTGCCATGACAGTGCATGAAGCATGCTCAACTGCTAGTGCGCATGAGCTACGCCGGCACAGTGGACTGCCATGACAGTGCATGAAGCATGCTCAACTGCAAGTGCGCATGAGCTACGCCGGCACAGTGGACTGCCATGACAGTGCATGAAGCATGCTGACCTGCAAGCGCGCATGAGCTACGCCGGCACAGTGGACTGCCATGACAGTGCATGAAGCATGCTCAACTGCAAGTGCGCAGGAGCTACACCGGCACAGTGGACTGCCATGACAGTGCATGAAGCATGCTCAACTGCTAGTGCGCATGAGCTACGCCGGCACAGTGGACTGCCATGACAGTGCATGAAGCATGCTCAACTGCAAGTGCGCATGAGCTACGCCGGCACAGTGGACTGCCATGACAGTGCATGAAGCATGCTCAACTGCTAGTGCGCATGAGCTACGCCGGCACAGTGGACTGCCATGACAGTGCATGAAGCATGCTCAACTGCAAGTGCGCATGAGCTACGCCGGCACAGTGGACTGCCATGACAGTGCATGAAGCATGCTCAACTGCAAGTGCGCAGGAGCTACACCGGCACAGTGGACTGCCATGACAGTGCATGAAGCATGCTCAACTGCTAGTGCGCATGAGCTACGCCGGCACAGTGGACTGCCATGACAGTGCATGAAGCATGCTGACCTGCAAGCGCACATGAGCTACGCCGGCACAGTGGACTGCCATGACAGTGCATGAAGCATGCTCAACTGCAAGTGCGCAGGCGCTACACCGGCACAGTGGACTGCCATGACAGTGCATGAAGCATGCTCAACTGCTAGTGCGCATGAGCTACGCCGGCACAGTGGACTGCCATGACAGTGCATGAAGCATGCTGACCTGCAAGCGCGCATGAGCTACGCCGGCACAGTGGACTGCCATGACAGTGCATGAAGCATGCTCAACTGCTAGTGCGCATGAGCTACGCCGGCACAGTGGACTGCCATGACAGTGCATGAAGCATGCTGACCTGCAAGCGCGCATGAGCTACGCCGGCACAGTGGACTGCCATGACAGTGCATGAAGCATGCTCAACTGCAAGTGCGCATGAGCTACGCCGGCACAGTGGACTGCCATGACAGTGCATGAAGCATGCTCAACTGCAAGTGCGCAGGCGCTACACCGGCACAGTGGACTGCCATGACAGTGCATGAAGCATGCTCAACTGCTAGTGCGCATGAGCTACGCCGGCACAGTGGACTGCCATGACAGTGCATGAAGCATGCTCAACTGCTAGTGCGCATGAGCTACGCCGGCACAGTGGACTGCCATGACAGTGCATGAAGCATGCTCAACTGCTAGTGCGCATGAGCTACGCCGGCACAGTGGACTGCCATGACAGTGCATGAAGCATGCTCAACTGCTAGTGCGCATGAGCTACGCCGGCACAGTGGACTGCCATGACAGTGCATGAAGCATGCTCAACTGCAAGTGCGCAGGAGCTACGCCGGCACAGTGGACTGCCATGACAGTGCATGAAGCATGCTCAACTGCTAGTGCGCATGAGCTACGCCGGCACAGTGGACTGCCATGACAGTGCATGAAGCATGCTCAACTGCAAGTGCGCATGAGCTACGCCGGCACAGTGGACTGCCATGACAGTGCATGAAGCATGCTGACCTGCAAGCGCGCATGAGCTACGCCGGCACAGTGGACTGCCATGACAGTGCATGAAGCATGCTGACCTGCAAGCGCACATGAGCTACGCCGGCACAGTGGACTGCCATGACAGTGCATGAAGCATGCTCAACTGCAAGTGCGCAGGCGCTACACCGGCACAGTGGACTGCCATGACAGTGCATGAAGCATGCTCAACTGCTAGTGCGCATGAGCTACGCCGGCACAGTGGACTGCCATGACAGTGCATGAAGCATGCTGACCTGCAAGCGCGCATGAGCTACGCCGGCACAGTGGACTGCCATGACAGTGCATGAAGCATGCTCAACTGCTAGTGCGCATGAGCTACGCCGGCACAGTGGACTGCCATGACAGTGCATGAAGCATGCTGACCTGCAAGCGCGCATGAGCTACGCCGGCACAGTGGACTGCCATGACAGTGCATGAAGCATGCTGACCTGCAAGCGCACATGAGCTACGCCGGCACAGTGGACTGCCATGACAGTGCATGAAGCATGCTCAACTGCAAGTGCGCAGGCGCTACACCGGCACAGTGGACTGCCATGACAGTGCATGAAGCATGCTCAACTGCAAGTGCGCATGAGCTACGCCGGCACAGTGGACTGCCATGACAGTGCATGAAGCATGCTGACCTGCAAGCGCGCATGAGCTACGCCGGCACAGTGGACTGCCATGACAGTGCATGAAGCATGCTCAACTGCAAGTGCGCAGGCGCTACACCGGCACAGTGGACTGCCATGACAGTGCATGAAGCATGCTCAACTGCTAGTGCGCATGAGCTACGCCGGCACAGTGGACTGCCATGACAGTGCATGAAGCATGCTGACCTGCAAGCGCGCATGAGCTACGCCGGCACAGTGGACTGCCATGACAGTGCATGAAGCATGCTCAACTGCAAGTGCGCATGAGCTACGCCGGCACAGTGGACTGCCATGACAGTGCATGAAGCATGCTCAACTGCAAGTGCGCAGGAGCTACACCGGCACAGTGGACTGCCATGACAGTGCATGAAGCATGCTCAACTGCTAGTGCGCATGAGCTACGCCGGCACAGTGGACTGCCATGACAGTGCATGAAGCATGCTCAACTGCTAGTGCGCATGAGCTACGCCGGCACAGTGGACTGCCATGACAGTGCATGAAGCATGCTCAACTGCAAGTGCGCATGAGCTACGCCGGCACAGTGGACTGCCATGACAGTGCATGAAGCATGCTCAACTGCAAGTGCGCATGAGCTACGCCGGCACAGTGGACTGCCATGACAGTGCATGAAGCATGCTCAACTGCAAGTGCGCAGGAGCTACACCGGCACAGTGGACTGCCATGACAGTGCATGAAGCATGCTCAACTGCTAGTGCGCATGAGCTACGCCGGCACAGTGGACTGCCATGACAGTGCATGAAGCATGCTGACCTGCAAGTGCGCATGAGCTACGCCGGCACAGTGGACTGCCATGACAGTGCATGAAGCATGCTCAACTGCTAGTGCGCATGAGCTACGCCGGCACAGTGGACTGCCATGACAGTGCATGAAGCATGCTCAACTGCAAGTGCGCATGAGCTACGCCGGCACAGTGGACTGCCATGACAGTGCATGAAGCATGCTCAACTGCAAGTGCGCAGGAGCTACACCGGCACAGTGGACTGCCATGACAGTGCATGAAGCATGCTCAACTGCTAGTGCGCATGAGCTACGCCGGCACAGTGGACTGCCATGACAGTGCATGAAGCATGCTGACCTGCAAGCGCACATGAGCTACGCCGGCACAGTGGACTGCCATGACAGTGCATGAAGCATGCTCAACTGCAAGTGCGCAGGCGCTACACCGGCACAGTGGACTGCCATGACAGTGCATGAAGCATGCTCAACTGCTAGTGCGCATGAGCTACGCCGGCACAGTGGACTGCCATGACAGTGCATGAAGCATGCTGACCTGCAAGCGCGCATGAGCTACGCCGGCACAGTGGACTGCCATGACAGTGCATGAAGCATGCTCAACTGCTAGTGCGCATGAGCTATGCCGGCACAGTGGACTGCCATGACAGTGCATGAAGCATGCTCAACTGCAAGTGCGCAGGAGCTACACCGGCACAGTGGACTGCCATGACAGTGCATGAAGCATGCTCAACTGCTAGTGCGCATGAGCTACGCCGGCACAGTGGACTGCCATGACAGTGCATGAAGCATGCTCAACTGCAAGTGCGCATGAGCTACGCCGGCACAGTGGACTGCCATGACAGTGCATGAAGCATGCTGACCTGCAAGCGCGCATGAGCTACGCCGGCACAGTGGACTGCCATGACAGTGCATGAAGCATGCTCAACTGCAAGTGCGCAGGCGCTACACCGGCACAGTGGACTGCCATGACAGTGCATGAAGCATGCTCAACTGCTAGTGCGCATGAGCTACGCCGGCACAGTGGACTGCCATGACAGTGCATGAAGCATGCTGACCTGCAAGCGCGCATGAGCTACGCCGGCACAGTGGACTGCCATGACAGTGCATGAAGCATGCTCAACTGCTAGTGCGCATGAGCTACGCCGGCACAGTGGACTGCCATGACAGTGCATGAAGCATGCTCAACTGCAAGTGCGCAGGAGCTACGCCGGCACAGTGGACTGCCATGACAGTGCATGAAGCATGCTCAACTGCAAGTGCGCAGGAGCTACACCGGCACAGTGGACTGCCATGACAGTGCATGAAGCATGCTCAACTGCTAGTGCGCATGAGCTATGCCGGCACAGTGGACTGCCATGACAGTGCATGAAGCATGCTCAACTGCAAGTGCGCAGGAGCTACACCGGCACAGTGGACTGCCATGACAGTGCATGAAGCATGCTCAACTGCTAGTGCGCATGAGCTACGCCGGCACAGTGGACTGCCATGACAGTGCATGAAGCATGCTCAACTGCAAGTGCGCATGAGCTACGCCGGCACAGTGGACTGCCATGACAGTGCATGAAGCATGCTGACCTGCAAGCGCGCATGAGCTACGCCGGCACAGTGGACTGCCATGACAGTGCATGAAGCATGCTCAACTGCAAGTGCGCAGGCGCTACACCGGCACAGTGGACTGCCATGACAGTGCATGAAGCATGCTCAACTGCTAGTGCGCATGAGCTACGCCGGCACAGTGGACTGCCATGACAGTGCATGAAGCATGCTGACCTGCAAGCGCGCATGAGCTACGCCGGCACAGTGGACTGCCATGATAGTGCATGAAGCATGCTCAACTGCAAGTGCGCAGGCGCTACACCGGCACAGTGGACTGTTATGACAGTGCATGAAGCATGCTCAACTGCTAGTGCGCATGAGCTACGCCGGCACAGTGGACTGCCATGACAGTGCATGAAGCATGCTCAACTGCTAGTGCGCATGAGCTACGCCGGCACAGTGGACTGCCATGACAGTGCATGAAGCATGCTGACCTGCAAGCGCGCATGAGCTACGCCGGCACAGTGGACTGCCATGACAGTGCATGAAGCATGCTCAACTGCTAGTGCGCATGAGCTACGCCGGCACAGTGGACTGCCATGACAGTGCATGAAGCGTGCTCAACTGCAAGTGCGCAGGCGCTACACCGGCACAGTGGACTGCCATGACAGTGCATGAAGCATGCTCAACTGCATGTTCGCATGGGCCACACTGGCATAGCTGAGTGCTATGTGAATCAACGTGTGCATTGGCCACACCGGCACAGCAGACTGCCGTGGGTTTCTGTTGACGTATAGTTGAGCTTGTTTCGGCTCTATCTGTTCCACTCCCTGCTAGCGTGCGAGCCCCGATCCAAGCAGATGGACAGATGATCAAAATCATCCTGGCGGTTGGGTGGCGTGGCGTGGCTGTGCAGTGGGTGAGAGCTTTTGTAGCCTGCTGATGAAAACTAAGAATGTGCCAAATTTTTTGATGAGGTTACCCTCTATGGTCAGGGCTAACATGGCCCATAGCTAGTAGGTGATGGCGTACGTGGTGGTGCTTGTCGAGGGTCCCCTCCAGTGTCCGCGGCGTCTAGAGCCCCACCCGGTCCACGCTGCAATTCGCACCAGTAACACTGGAGAAGTTTAAGTAATGTTTAAATGTTGCATATTTTTGCGGCGCAGATCTGCGAAGTCTAGCTCCCGAGCTGGTAGCTGAACCAGAGCACGATATCCGCATGCGACAAGTTGGGGATTCACGGTTTCACTCTGTAAACGTCGCAAAAACAAAATACACACAAGTGCTTGGTTTCTGAGGATCCCTGGATGCCCTAGGCTCATACTGTTTGGGACAAGCTGTTCATTGGCATTGATCTCCTTTTGCGTGCGACGGCGCTTCGTGGCATCCCCGCATTCCATTTTGTTATTAGTGCTATGGGAAAATTTAATCAACAAGCGTGTCCTGAGGGCCGATCAAGATACACTAGTGATGAGCGAAGGTACAAGTGGTCAATGACTGGCCGCAGCCTCGTTCTGTGTATGAAGTGCGCAGCTTCCTGGGCCTGGCAAATTACTTCCGGCGATTCATTCGTAATTATGCGAAAATAGCCAGCCCTCTGACAGATCTACTCAAGGGCATTACGGCAACTGACCGGAAGGGAAAGCTGCTGCAGTGGGGCAAGCTCTCAGCAGAGGCTGCTCGCAACGTGCAAGAGGCGTTCACACATAAGTGGACCTCTGCGTGCGCACAAGCGTTTTCAGATCTGAAAGATGCTTTGATAAGTGCACCTGTACTAGCACTGCCAGACTTTTCCGAGTCGTTCACTGTTGTGTGTGATGCTTGTACAGCTGCACCGGCTGTGGGTGGCATGCTGCTCCAGAATCGGCACCCAGTCGCTTTCTATTCTAAGAAGCTGTCTGGGCGTGAAGCAAACTACTCTGCTTCCGACATTGAAATGCTTGCCGTTATCTATGCACTGCGAGAGTGGCGGTGTTACTTGGAGTTGGCAGACAGGCCATTTGTGATCGAGACGGATCATCAGCCTAATACATACGTTGATCAGTGTACCAACCCGCATACTCTGAAGCGCAGAGCGAGGTGGTTGTATGAGTCGTCAGCGTACGACTACGTATGGAAATATAGGCCAGGCGCGTCTAATGTCGCGGATCCGATATCGCGTGCACCGCAACACTTTGCAATAATGCAAGCTGGTGGTAAATGTGTGCGTACGCTTGACAGTGTAACGGCCCACCATCAGAGGAATTCTGTCGCTCTCTTCTACGCTGGTGTCCTGCGTGAGCCACGCACTGCTAAGGGGGGGAGACGGCGCAAGAAACAGAAACTCAATCGAGAAACTGTTGTGAATGTCCATCCTTCGGCACAAGCTGTCAAAGGCTATGTGGTTCACAATCTACTTGCCCGTTGCCGACAAGGTTGCGAACAGATGCAGCGATCAGACCAGAAACGCTTTGACAGACTAAAACTGGTAAAACACCAGGACGGATTGTACTGGACGAAGAATGATCGCCTGTACATCCCCGACGTTGAAACGTTGAGAACAGAGTGCATAGAATCAGTGCATTCCCACCCGCAGTATGGTCACTACGGGGTGGCTCGTACGATCAAGAAGGTGAGAGAGGTTTTCCACTGGGAGCGCGTGTCAGTAGACGTGGCGAAATTCGTAAAGACTTGCGATTCGTGCCAGCACGTCAAGGCGTCGCACCAGTTGCCACAGGGCGAATTACACCCTCTCCCTATCCCAGGTCGACGATGGGAATCAGTGTCTTTAGACCTGATAACTGACTTGCCTGTAACTGAGCGGGGTTACAATACTATCGTGGTCTTCGTTGATCGCTTGTCGAAGATGGTGCACCTGGCGCCATGCACAAAGAATGTCACTGCCACAGATCTGGTCCACCTGTTTGAAGATACAGTGTGGAAGCTGCATGGAATTCCCAGCAGCATAGTGACAGACCGGGACGTGCGCTTTGCGTCGTTTTGGGAGCTCATGTGCGAGCACTTCGGCATTGAGCACAACAAGTCCTCAGGCAAGCACCCCCAGTCTGACGGGCAAACAGAAAACGCCAATGGTGTGTTAGAGGATACACTCAGGCATTTCGTTGACAACTCGCAGAAAAACTGGGACACGCTGTTGCCAGTGGCAGAGTTCGCCATGAACAGTGCACACAATTCGACCATCGACAACACGCCGTTCATGCTGAACTACGGGCAGCATCCCGACACTCCCATCTCGCAAGTTTTGCGGAAAGAGAATGCGAGAGTGAACAAGTTCGTCGGCAGGTGGTCTGAGCAACTACAAGTTGCCAAGAGGTGCATAGAGGCAGCACAGCAAAGGCAAAAGGCCTCGGCTAATCGCCGCAGGAGACCGGCAGAGTTGCTAGAGGTGGGAGACCGAGTGCTGGTCCACATCAAACACTTCAAGCTAAAGCAAGGCTTCAAGTTGAAGCTAGCGCCCCGGTACTTGGGCCCTTTTCCGATTACAGAAGTGATTGGTCAGCATAGGCTCAGCTTTCGTGTTGAGTTGCCAAGCCCGTTGCATCGCATGCACAATGTATTCCATGTCTCGTCACTGAGGAAGTACCATGGCGATGGTCCTTATCAGCCCCCAGTAATTCCAGAGGTAGAGGACTCTGAATTGTTCTTTGAGGTTGATCACATCTCTGATACTAGGGATGTGCCTAGACGGCAATACCATGTGCATTGGGTAGGCGGCGGCCAAGGCTGGCATGATGCCATGCTTCTACATGGTTGCGACCATCACATCCGGGACTTTTGGTCGAGCCGCAACCAAGAGCCACCGACAGACGCTTTCCCCTTGTCGCTAGACGAGCTGACTGACTTGCTTGAGGGCAAGCAAGAGGCTTAGGGGGGGAGCTCTGTGACGATACAAGCTGTACGCGGCAGCACAGTCTTCTGGAAGCCTTCAGAAGGTCCTCGAGGAGGCAGAGATGCTTCTCTGACCTTCCGCGCACATGCCTGTGCCGAGGTTGCTGTGTTATGTGGTCACCAACACTGCTACGTGAGCATGCTCGAGAGAGCATGGCTGACGTGAGCATAGACCCTTCTAGAAAGGGGTGTTGGCGTGTGTGGGGATTAGCACATTGCAAATGGGCTAAAGGCAGGAGTCGCACACAGGCCGGAACACTATATAAGCGCTATGGTGTGCTGGCTGGACCTTAGAGGGTTTACACAGTACAGCTTGACACAACCCAGGTACAATCGGAGTACCGTCACAGCATTCTGATAAAGTGCATCTGAGAACATACCCGGCTTGAGCTTGTGACTGTCTTGCAGCTGCTATCTCTTCAATTGTAATAGCGCGCTTGAATCTATCTATCTATCTATCTCAGTAAAAGTAATAGCGCGCGAACATCTAACATGTGTCTATTATGTGTCCATCTATCGCAAATCTTCTCTAACCTTCGAGACCAGTGTCTTCTATTCCAAGTCCTTCTTGACATTGTTGTGTTTCTTTGCTGCGCAACAAGCATTTTACGTACTCTCGTCTCCGCGGTGGCACAGCGACGCACCAGATTTTAATTGTTTCGCCTCAGGCTATTGTTCCGAGTCGACTCTGTGTCATGATATCAAGGACGCTGCACGCGCACTGTTTGTTTTTAACGATGTACACGTCATTGCCACATCAGCTTGGCATGATGATCTCATGACCGCGCGCGGGAGACCTCGGCTCAATTTTGTTTCCCCAATATTTCATGCATCATGCATTTCGTGCTGACGCTACGTTCCCTCGCACGTGCTACCGTGTTACACGGATTTGAACGCAAGAGCCCGGCAGCGAGGGCAACAGCAGGAAAGTGCTACCGTGTCTGGGGCCCGCAAAGCTCCTCCGAAGGTAGATCCGAGTCTTGTATATGTATCTGTCGCATGTGCACTTAGCTCAATACGCGGCTGGGTGGGGCCGCGTCGAGCATTGTGGCGACAAGTGCATGGAGTCCGAATAGGCCTATTCGGACACTCGTCCCGACGAGGGCACTTAGCTCAATACGCGGCTAGGTGGGGCCGCGTCGAGCAGTGTGGCGACAAGTGCATGGAGTCCGAATAGGCCTATTCGGACACTCGTCCCGACGAGGGCACTTAGCTCAATACGCGGCTGGGTGGGGCCGCGTCGAGCATTGTGGCGACAAGTGCATGGAGTCCGAATAGGCCTATTCGGACACTCGTCCCGACGAGGGCACTGAGCTCAATTCGGCCCACATCTCGCATGATCGATTGGCACCGCCAAGTATAGGTGGCATGCCGTACTTCAGTCAGCCCACCGGTGTTGTGCAGTACCTCGAGTCATTCTTTACGGAGCATAACATGTCCGCTGCCAATCGAACGGCCGTTGAGGAGGGTGTCACCTTGTGCAAAAACCTAGGCAACGCATGGCGGGCTATGATGCACGAAGCTCTAAAATAGGACATTACGTGCGTGCATGCTGCTCACCTGCCTTCTGCCCAGAGGTCGACTGCCACCGCACACAGTTACACTGGGTTTGCTGCAGATACGACTAGCTGCGCACTGGTCTGTCTGACCGCAATAACCGACGAGAGAAGGAATTTGGCAAGGCCACGAAGAAACAGATACCACCTACCTCGCAATATGGTGTCAATCTGAAAGCTTTCACTACAAATCTGGTATGCCGCCCGCACCGTCACCTGGACTTGGCAAATACCAACTCATTCGTGTTAAGCGTACGTGTGGATGTATCAGTGTTGTTGTGACTGTCAGGAACAGCATCGACATGCAGGTACGGGGCATTGTCATCCAGGGGCATGTGATGCATTTTGACCATCGCATGTCAGCGATTGACAGTCTCCGTTCCTGTAGGTGCGAAACCCAGCTGACCCCAAAGCACCTGCACGGACATGCGAAGACTGGGCAATGCGTGGTGTCTATGCAGTTCCGGCCAAATGGGGGAACAGCACCAGGAGGGGTACGGAGAAGCGCAAGCCACCCACTAAGGTGGTGAAAGCACCAGCCCGTGTTAACTCAGAGGCTGTTGAAGATGTTGCAGAGTCGCCAGCGAAAGCAGCCGACCCGCCTGAGGACGACGGGGTGCAGGCATGTCATCAGCTCCTCTGTAAGCCTGCTTACCTTACCATGCTAACCCAACGATGCGCCCTGGTTGCACGCAAGCAATTGTGTTGACTGATCGCTGGCATGATACCAAGGCAACTGCCAGCCAATAACTCGTTGCAATGTGTAGAGAGGTGCCGCGCGCCGGAGGCTGGATGTTGATCAGAGCGAGCCCAAGCCCAACAGTCAGCCAAGCGCCATGAGCTCGCCTGTACCAAGCTCTAATGTCCGGGCTCGTGAAAGTACTCGATCATCAGGACACGGGGCTTCTTTGACCACCGATTTCAACCCGCCCGCTCAGGTGACTTGACTGACTTTTCATTGCTTTTGTCAGTGCTGTGCAAACCAGGCAGCGTGGCGCAAAACTTGCCTTGCTTATCGGCACAACCAGCACAATATCTCCAACATCTTCTGTCCTGATAGAGTCAGGTGTGGTGCAGCGCACGGTCGAGCGTGGCAAAGACCTTCAAGAGCGGTTTAACATGCTAAAAGGATTGCTGAAAGACCAAACTCCAACAACTGTAGGCGCCACTGCGCCGATGTGGGACCTACTAGCAACTGCTGAGGTAAGATCTGTCGTGATCCAGCCATGCACAGGACTACGGTGACCATGCATGGAGTGGATTCACGGTGCTGATCCGGAGTGGCTATGGGGCAGCCATGCACCGATGGCTGACCATATGCACGAGCAATGCATGCAAGATTGCGTGCCGCAGACATTGATTCTGATCGTATCCGTATGAGACGTTGATTGAACGCTTATATAGGCTCTACAGATCGTAGTGTAATCACTCTCTCTTCTACTGTCCTAAGACTCACGTGCATTCATCCTCCAACTGAAGGTACAGGCGCTGTCACGGACAGATACCTAAGACAGCAAGGTATGTGACAGCACCAACCCCTGCGCATGACGACATGCCCAGGATCCCACAGGCCTTAGGCCGCGGTCCACTGAATTACAACATGGTATCGGTGATGATTGTGGGGATTCTTGTGATGTCTGTTAGCATGCGATAGAGTCCAGGGGGAACCTGCGGTTACGGCTGCACGCTCCGATGAGTGTGCTACAGCGCTCTAGTGTATAGCCGACCGTAGAGAGACTATAAAAGCTAATGCAGAATGCTACGGCGGAGCTGCATTATGCTTGTGTGCTGTTCTCGCAAAGAGGCCTACGGGTCTGCGTTTCCTGCGACATATGGTGGTCATGTTGCAGGACACCACCACTCCGAGACGATTCATAGGCATCTCGCCAAGGGTCTATCGGTTCTGACGGTGTGGAGGGAGCAGTTAACCTTCCGCATCATCGCACTCGCTCTACAGTGCGCCGCGAGCAGGCCGCGGAGGGTCAGTCCATGCCCCACGGGGAAGGACAAGACGCTGGGACCTACGGGTATCTCAGTGTTAACCCTCTGCAGGCCGCCATGCCGGGCAACGCTGATCCTACGGGGAATGCGGGTGCTCAGGCAGCGGTGCACGGAGCGTAGGAAGTGCCACACGTTGCCCAGACAGCATGGGCAGCGCAGCAGATACCACCTCCGATACCGCAGCCTTCGCAGGCTGCGATGTCATCCGGGGCGGCAGCAACAGCCGGGACGATCGATGTTGCAACTCTCGCGAGCGCGCTATCGCTCGTAATGCCTAAGTCTACGCCGGGAAAGTCGCTAGTAGACAAGCACAAGTTCCCGGTATGGAACCACAGATATGATCACTTTCGGGTGTTCAAGAAAGAGGTAGAGAGTTGGGCAAACATGGTGGGGGAAAGTAGCCTGCTAGTGAATGATCCACTGGCACAGAATAGCCAGGCTCATGAGTCAGTCAAGCATTGGCTATTCGTGACATTACCGAAGGAGGATAGGGATTTCGTGTCAGACTGCAATTTTGTCCATGAGATATGGGCATTGCTGCATGCCAAGTACATGCCTTCTGTCGAAGTAGAAATACAGAAGCTATACCAGCAACTCAGTGGTGCGAGGCAGGCGGGAAAGCCACTTGAGAAACATGTCAACGAGGTAGTTGGTATAGTGAACCAGATGAGGGGTCTGGGAGAAGCTGTGCCTGATCAGTTATACCGCTCTAGGCTACTGGCAGTGGACAAAGAGTATGCACTGCTGCAGCCGATGCTGCAGCAACTGCCAGTGCAGCAGATAGTGTCCACGCTGCTGACGCATGCTCAGAATAGCAGCCAGTCTGCCCCATCGCGATTCCCACGGGATGATCGCGGTGGTCAGCAGAGATTTGGGGGACGAGGGTATCGTGGTGGACGCCACGGTGGTCGCCATGGTGCACCCCCAGAGGTTGCCGCAGTGGGAGCAGGGGGAGCAGATAAGCGCAAGTGCTTCAATTGTGAGAAGCCTGGCCATCTGCAGAAAGATTGCCCTTTGCTCTCCGCAGAGGTCAAGCAATTCCTACAGAAACAGGCAGCTGCAGGGCGAGGCCGTGGCAGAGGCCGCGGGGGCCCTCAGGTGGCTGTGGTAGACCTAGCGGAACTGCGAGCTGACTGTGCTGATGGGCCGTCGCCCAATATGCCATACACCTTTCTGGTGGATAGCGGGTCTGACCTGAACATATGCTTTGACTATAGCATGTTCAGTGAGATCAAGCCACCAGATATCACAGAGTGCCAGCCCTTAGACCAGGGCAGGCTTAAGATATATGGCATGGGCACTATCAGGGCGAATGTGGGGAAGTACGTGACAGTACAGGGTGAGTTGGTGCCTGTGGATGTTGAGCTGGATCATGTCTACTGGGTGCCAGCCAGCCCGATCAATATCCTATCAACGACTGTGCTGAAGCGGTCGAATGTGTACTTACACACAGGCAAGGCAAACACAGTAGAGATGCCGGGTTTTTATGACCAAGCACAAACATTTGTGGGCAACTGTGAGCAGGGAGTTGATAGTGATGATAACCCCACATTGAGCTGGTATTGCGGGACGGGCAGACCGATATGGGAACTGCGCCCTGTAGATTCAGGGACAGACTGGACCAGTGCCAACAACCTTTTCCACAGAAATAGGAAATGGGTTGGTGAGCAGGCGAGAATCGCTGCGGTAGATGGTGTGCCTATTGGTCAGAGATCTTCTTACCGACTTGACCCAGCATTTCTGGTGCATCTCTCGTTTCACCATGCGGGCAACCGGATTCTCAAACTGATGACTGAGAATCCAGACCTGTATGACCTCAAGTTGCCTAAACCCACGGGAGTAGCGCTTGAGTGTCATGGTTGCCACGTGGCGGAGCAGAGAAGTGGTGACAGAGCACGGCATGGGGGCAAAGTGACAGAGAATGCCTCGTATGCTGGAGAAGTATTGCATGCGGATCTGGCTGGACAGATTAAGCCAGTAGGCATAGGCGGAATGAACTACGTCCTGGTAGTAGTGGATGAGTACAGCAGGTACTCACATGTGATCCCGCTGAAGTCAAAAAGCGGTGCTGCGGAGATGATATGTCTTCTGATAGAACGCATCCGCACTCAGATTGTCTATGACAAGGAGGTAGGGGTGCGGAGGCTGCACACGGACCAAGGAGGTGAGTTCAGCTCGAGTCAGCTGGCTCAGTACCTTGAGTGGCGAGGGATAGTACACACGTTCACTGACACCGCCCAACATGAGTCAAATGGGTTGGTAGAACGAAAGATCGGTGTGCTGAACACGTCAGTGCGGGCGAGTCTGCTGCAGGCAGCAGTGCCTGCATTCCTGTGGCCAGAGGCATACATGTGCGTGAACCATGCACACAACCTGACGCCGAGCACAGCACTGGAGGGTGTGAGGCGGAAGGAGGCAAAGCAGAAGCTGGAGGATAGGTTTGTTGCCACCAGCTCTGAGCCATGGTCCACGAACGTGCAGCAGCGGGCTAAGCAGCTGAGAGTCAGGAAGGCTGCAGCGCATGCGCTGAGTCTGAATGAGCTGTGTGAGACGCTGGTTGCCAGGAGAGAATTGGCATTTGTGGCACAGCACATGAGAAATGTGAATGTCAGAGAGATTGTGCCATACTTGTTGTGGTTTAGGAAGGTCAAGGAAGATGACTTCCGTCTCGTGGTGGCACAGGTGAAGCCTTTCGGGTGTCCAATGTATGTGTATCCAAGGAGGGAGCACTTCAGGCACCTGGAAGCGCGAGGAATCCTCGGTGCCTATATGGGACCGGGTGGAGGTCCTCACATGGACAGGGTTTACGTGAAACGTGGGAATGGGGGAGCAGTGCGGATGTACAGGCACACGGCTGCTCCACCTGCTCTAGTGAAGGATTTCGCGCAGCGATTTCACATGGCTGGGGAGGCTACGGCGGACCCAGTTGTGCTAGAGAACTATGAGCAGGGTGAGTTTGAGATCCTACCCGATCAGTACACCAGTGTAGTGCCGGAAGCTGAGTTCTTGCCCAACATGAAGAAGTGGGTGAAGAGCACTAGTGTGCGGGCAGTGCGTCCACCAGCCAGTCGTGAACACATGATGCCAGAGAGGGGCAGAAATGTGGATTGGGCTGAGGGGGAGCATCCGGGTCTGGGCCATCAACACTGGGAACCAGGACGAACGCTGCACAGGCGTTTCAAACCGACAGACGAGCTACCTGAGGGTGAGCCCGAGTTTTCTCCTAGAGTGTTGGGTGCAGAGCTGCTGGCGCGACATGAGCGCTGGCACACACCAGAGATCAGTGAGGCAGTGGTTGCAGCACGCTGCGATCATGCAGCGGCTGACAATGCTGCAGCGGTGGCACACTGGGACTATGATGCAGCAAACCAGCCGTCTGGGCCTTTACACCATGAGTTTAGGCCTGCAGAGACGATCCCTACGAGGGATAGGGCTGTGTTGCACATAGGGGACTGTGATATCCATCCGCTTCCAACTGATGAGGAAGTGAGTGATACTGAGTCTAGTGATGGAGGTGAGGATGACTCTGAGTCTGAGTCTAGATCCCGCTCGCGTTCAGCGGAACCAGTCCAGCGGTCGATGGGCAAGGAGCTGAGTGAGCCACCCCCACCTGTGCGAGCTGACGGTCACGGCGGCGGCCGAAGTCACCGCGGGTCCACGGTGTCAGGGCGTGATGACCGTGACAGATATGATGAGCCGAGGCATATATCTGGGTCTGAGGGCCAGGGGCAAGGCGAGCTACGGCATGTGCCTAGCGGAATAGCGACAGGAGGTGATGGCTCAGGGGGAGAGTCAGCACCAAGTGCCGCGAGGGGCAGCGGAGAACGTCTGGATCCGCCACATGAGGTGAGGGTTCGATGGGTTCCAAAGCCTTTTCACTTGATTCGCAAAGTCTTAAGACCTGCTGTCCATGCTGTGGGAGCAATTGTGAGTGATGCTGCTGTTGAGCGCATTTCCCCGGAGGAAGCACGTGAGCATGTGAGTGATGCTGCGAGCCCCACAGTAGTGAATGATGATGAGAATGACGTCGGTGACTGTTCTGATGGAGTGTCAGCTGCAGCTGACAGTGTGCCTCCTGATGCAGAAAAGACGACGGGGCAGAAGGTGACTCCAAACGGTGGCCCTACTGCTAGCCTTAGTGAGTCCAGGCGTGCAGCTACCGTGAGGAAGAGGGTCGAGGCCGTAGTAGATGATCCAACGGTGCAGCAGGCCATGCGTGGCGCTCATCGTGAGAAGTGGATCACGGCAATGCTCGATGAGCTGACCTCCTTAAGAGAACATGATGTGTTTGAGCTGGTTGAGTGCCCAACAGGAGTGAAGCCTGTGACAGGCAAGTGGGTGCTTAAGATCAAGCGAGGAGCACAGGGTGAAATTGAGCGTTTCAAGGCCAGATACGTAGCCAGGGGATTTACGCAAGTGGAGGGCGTAGATTTCTTTGAGACATGGGCACCTGTGGGCAGTTATGCTACCTTCAGGGCTCTGTTATCAGTCTGTGCAGTAGAGGATCTAGAGACGAGGCATATAGACATCAAATGTGCTTTCCTGAATGGTGTTCTGGAGGAGGAAGTGTATGTGGCACAACCTCCGGTACTAGACGATGGGTCTGGTATGGTGTGGCGTCTGAAAAAGGCGTTGTATGGTCTGAAGCAAGCTGCCAGGGAGTGGCACAAAGCGCTTGCAGAACTCTTGTTGAATATGGGTTTTGTGAGATCAGCCAGTGACCCTGCACTGTTCATTTGCAAAGTAGGACGTTGTCTTATTTTTCTGTGGGTCGATGATCTGCTGATTTCGGCCACAGAGAGCAGATGGATGATGCCATCAGCAGGATTCTTGAGGCATTTGAGGGTCGTGACCTGGGGGAGCTGGGATATGTGCTGGGTATGGAGGTCATACGTGATCGGCCTGCTCGCACTATCACCATAACGCACAGAAAGAGCATCAGGGACATGCTGGAGAGGTTTGGCATGAGTGAGTGCAGAAAGGCACCAACGCCGTTGGTACCAAAGCAGAAAATGTTTAGTCTGAAGGAAGATCCTAGCCAGGCGAAGGCTACAGGCACAGAGCATAAGAGGTTTATGCAAGCCGTAGGAAGCATCCAGTATGTGGCAGTTGTGTCGCGTCCAGACATTGCGTTTCCGGCTAATGTCTTGGCCAGGCATATGGCTGGGAGTGCCAAATGTCATTGGAATGGTGTCCTTCACGTACTGAGATACCTGCGAGGGACCATAAACTTTGGCTTGACCTTTAGTGGCTCCAATGGGGGATGTGAGGTGTTGGAAGCATTTACGGATGCTGACTTCGCCAATGGTGCTTGCTTGAAGAGCGTGTCAGGAGTAGTAGTCCGGATGCATGGGAACTGTGTGTTCTGGCGTTCGAAGAGGCAGACTATTGTGGCTGGTGATACAACTGAGGCAGAGCTCATAGCAATGAGTTCAGCAGCCAATGAGGTGATGTGGGCTAAGCAGTTGTGCACTGATCTTGGTTTGTCGGCTGTGAAGCCAACGCTGTGGGGCGACAACAAGAGTGCCAACTTGCTAGCAGTGAACCCCATCTCTAGTGACCGCTCTAAGCACATCAGGGTCAGGGACCTGAGGGTCCGAGAGTTCGTAGAACTCGACGAGTTGACTATCAGCTGGGTTAGCACGGTAGACATGCTAGCTGATATGTTTACTAAAGGTGTTGGCAGGACCAGCACTGGCAAAATTTAGAGATAGACTGCAGCTTGCGGTAGTACAAGCTTAGTCTAGGGGGAGTGTCGTGATCCAGCCATGCACAGGACTACGGTGACCATGCATGGAGTGGATTCACGGTGCTGATCCGGAGTGGCTATGGGGCAGCCATGCACCGATGGCTGACCATATGCACGAGCAATGCATGCAAGATTGCGTGCCGCAGACATTGATTCTGATCGTATCCGTATGAGACGTTGATTGAACGCTTATATAGGCTCTACAGATCGTAGTGTAATCACTCTCTCTTCTACTGTCCAAGACTCACGTGTATTGATCCTCCACTGAAGGTACAGGAGCTGTCACGGACAGATACCTAAGACAGCAAGGTATGTGACAGCACCAACCCCTGCGCATGACGACATGCCCAGGATCCCACAGGCCTTAGGCCGCGGTCCACTGAATTACAACAAGATCCACCTCGCTAGATGCATGAACTGCGCAGTTTGTGTTGATGAGCGTTCATGGGCGACGTTGACAGGTGGAGCCCATAGTATATGCTGTTTCACATGGAATCCTTGCCACGACCAGCCAATTCCACCCACCTGAAGAACAAAACCTTGCAGCAGAGTTGGCTGCACTGCAGAAGCATATCGACGCAGCGTTGGAGGACGCCATGCCTTAGATCGCACAGGATCGGCATGGCTGGCGGCCATGGTAGCAGCAGGTGAACTGCCTGCCAGAATGGAGTGTGGACATGCATAGAGGAGCATGCGGGGATGTAGGAAGCTGAGATGTAGTGAGCTTGTGTCTCAGTGACAGAGCGCTTGTTGCCAGGGGAGCCCTGCAGAAAGCCGCCAGCCAGTGTGGTTTTGCGATCCGAGGAGGACGTCCTTGATGTACACACAACAACTCAGTTTGACTGCGTTTGGTAGGCTGTCGAGCGAGTCTTCGTCTGCATGGTCACCTCCATGTCCGCGCCACGGCGTGCCACGAGTGGAGATTCTGACTGCTTCAGATGCTAATTTCTGTCAGTATTGATAGTCTCTTCGCCGGCCTGAGCTCTGCGCTGCTTCAGTTGGCACCGGTGAAGGCTGCCCGCGTTAGCGGGAGCCTGCCAGCCTTCCGAGCGCGCAGCACGCGCATAGCCGTCGCAAGTAGGGTCAATATACTGCATACAACTAGGCGTTCGTAGTCTCGACGACAGGATCCCCAGCGCCTGAGCCTACTCCTTCTGTGGGTGCGCCTGCCACCAGGTGCACAGCACCACTTTCTGGCTTGCGCGATCTGGCCATGGATCCGCGCAAGCGTTGGACGGCGGTCCAACCCACTCAGCTCGAATCAGCAAATCGTCCGCTGTGATTCCGCGCAAGCCGTGCCATGCTGCGGCACTCTGTTCGGGTCGCCGCAGCAGCTACTGCAGCACTGCGGCAGGCAGCACGCTGGTCAACCGTTTCTCGACAGCGACCTCGCCCAGCTGAACGGAGCCACGTGTCACTTCTGTGCGAAAGTGTACTCGCGGCTCGGCCTGGGCGCACACGAGAAACGGTGCCCGTCGAACCCCAACGGCGCAGCAATAGCACTGCAGGGCACACCACAGCACAGTGCAGCCTTGGCCCCGCACAGCCTGCTCACCGCGCACCCAGCCTCCGGCACAACCGGCGCCCGTCACTCCGCACTCGACAGCCCGTCCCCGCTCGCAGTCGGTCACGCGCTGCGGCTGACGTAATTCAGTGGACCGCGGCCTAAGGCCTGTGGGATCCTGAGCATGTCGTCATGCGCAGGGGTTGGTGCTGTCACATACCTTGCTGTCTTAGGTATCTGTCCGTGACAGCTCCTGTACCTTCAGTGGAGGATCAATGCACGTGAGACTTTGGACAGTAGAAGAGAGAGTGATTACACTACGATCTGTAGAGCCTATATAAGCGTTCAATCAACGTCTCATACGGATACGATCAGAATCAATGTCTGCGGCACGCAATCTTGCATGCATTGCTCGTGCATATGGTCAGCCATCGGTGCATGGCTGCCCCATAGCCACTCCGGATCAGCACCGTGCATCCACTCCATGCATGGTCACCGTAGTCCTGTGCATGGCTGGATCACGACACTCCCCCTAGACTAAGCTTGTACTACCGCAAGCTGCAGTCTATCTCTAAATTTTGCCAGTGCTGGTCCTGCCAACACCTTAGTAAACATATCAGCTAGCATGTCTACCGTGCTAACCCAGCTGATAGTCAATTCGTCGAGTTCTACGAACTCTCGGACCCTCAGGTCCCTGACCCTGATGTGCTTAGAGCGGTCACTAGAGATGGGGTTCACTGCTAGCAAGTTGGCACTCTTGTTGTCGCCCCACAGCGTTGGCTTCACAGCCGACAAACCAAGATCAGTGCACAACTGCTTAGCCCACATCACCTCATTGGCTGCTGAACTCATTGCTATGAGCTCTGCCTCAGTTGTATCACCAGCCACAATAGTCTGCCTCTTCGAACGCCAGAACACACAGTTCCCATGCATCCGGACTACTACTCCTGACACGCTCTTCAAGCAAGCACCATTGGCGAAGTCAGCATCCGTAAATGCTTCCAACACCTCACATCCCCCATTGGAGCCACTAAAGGTCAAGCCAAAGTTTATGGTCCCTCGCAGGTATCTCAGTACGTGAAGGACACCATTCCAATGACATTTGGCACTCCCAGCCATATGCCTGGCCAAGACATTAGCCGGAAACGCAATGTCTGGACGCGACACAACTGCCACATACTGGATGCTTCCTACGGCTTGCATAAACCTCTTATGCTCTGTGCCTGTAGCCTTCGCCTGGCTAGGATCTTCCTTCAGACTAAACATTTTCTGCTTTGGTACCAACGGAGTTGGCGCCCGTCTGCACTCACTCATGCCAAATCTCTCTAGCATGTCCCTGATGCTCTTTCTGTGTGTGATGGTGATAGTGCGAGCAGTTCGATCACGTATGACCTCCATGCCCAGCACATATCCCAGCTCCCCCAGGTCACGACCCTCAAATGCCTCAAGGATCTTTCTGATGGCATCATCCATCTGCTCTCTGTGGCCGAAAATCAGCAGATCATCGACCCACAGAAAAATAAGACAACGTCCTACTTTGCAAATGAACAGTGCAGGGTCACTGGCTGATCTCACAAAACCCATATTCAACAAGAGTTCTGCAAGCGCTTTGTGCCACTCCCTGGCAGCTTGCTTCAGACCATACAACGCCTTTTTCAGACGCCACACCATACCAGACCCATCGTCCAGTACCGGAGGTTGTGCCACATACACTTCCTCCTCCAGAACACCATTCAGGAAAGCACATTTGATGTCTATATGCCTCGTCTCTAGATCCTCTACTGCACAGACTGATAACAGAGCCCTGAAGGTAGCATAACTGCCCACAGGTGCCCATGTCTCAAAGAAATCTACGCCCTCCACTTGCGTAAATCCCCTGGCTACGTATCTGGCCTTGAAACGCTCAATTTCACCCTGTGCTCCTCGCTTGATCTTAAGCACCCACTTGCCTGTCACAGGCTTCACTCCTGTTGGGCACTCAACCAGCTCAAACACATCATGTTCTCTTAAGGAGGTCAGCTCATCGAGCATTGCCGTGATCCACTTCTCACGATGAGCGCCACGCATGGCCTGCTGCACCGTTGGATCATCTACTACGGCCTCGACCCTCTTCCTCACGGTAGCTGCACGCCTGGACTCACTAAGGCTAGCAGTAGGGCCACCGTTTGGATTCACCTTCTGCCCCGTCGTCTTTTCTGCATCAGGAGGCACACTGTCAGCTGCAGCTGACACTCCATCAGAACAGTCACCGACGTCATTCTCATCATCATTCACTACTGTGGGGCTCGCAGCATCACTCACATGCTCACGTGCTTCCTCCGGGGAAATGCGCTCAACAGCAGCATCACTCACAATTGCTCCCACAGCATGGACAGCAGGTCTTAAGACTTTGCGAATCAAGTGAAAAGGCTTTGGAACCCATCGAACCCTCACCTCATGTGGCGGATCCAGACGTTCTCCGCTGCCCCTCGCGGCACTTGGTGCTGACTCTCCCCCTGAGCCATCACCTCCTGTCGCTATTCCGCTAGGCACATGCCGTAGCTCGCCTTGCCCCTGGCCCTCAGACCCAGATATATGCCTCGGCTCATCATATCTGTCACGGTCATCACGCCCTGACACCGTGGACCCGCGGTGACTTCGGCCGCCGCCGTGACCGTCAGCTCGCACAGGTGGGGGTGGCTCACTCAGCTCCTTGCCCATCGACCGCTGGACTGGCTCCGCTGAACGCGAGCGGGATCTAGACTCAGACTCAGAGTCATCCTCACCTCCATCATTAGACTCAGTATCACTCACTTCCTCATCAGTTGGAAGCGGATGGATATCACAGTCCCCTATGTGCAACACAGCCCTATCCCTCGTAGGGATCGTCTCTGCAGGCCTAAACTCATGGTGTAAAGGCCCAGACGGCTGGTTTGCTGCATCATAGTCCCAGTGTGCTACCGCTGCAGCATTGTCAGCCGCTGCATGATCGCAGCGCGCTGCAACCACTGCCTCACTGATCTCTGGTGTGTGCCAGCGCTCATGTCGCGCCAGCAGCTCTGCACCCAACACTCTAGGAGAAAACTCGGGCTCACCCTCAGGTAGCTCGTCTGTCGGTTTGAAACGCCTATGCAGCGTTCTTCCTGGTTCCCAGTGTTGATGGCCCAGACCCGGATGCTCCCCCTCAGCCCAATCCACATTTCTGCCCCTCTCTGGCATCATGTGTTCACGACTGGCTGGTGGACGCACTGCCCGCACACTAGTGCTCTTCACCCACTTCTTCATGTTGGGCAAGAACTCAGCTTCCGGCACTACACTGGTGTACTGATCGGGTAGGATCTCAAACTCACCCTGCTCATAGTTCTCTAGCACAACTGGGTCCGCCGTAGCCTCCCCAGCCATGTGAAATCGCTGCGCGAAATCCTTCACTAGAGCAGGTGGAGCAGCCGTGTGCCTGTACATCCGCACTGCTCCCCCATTCCCACGTTTCACGTAAACCCTGTCCATGTGAGGACCTCCACCCGGTCCCATATAGGCACCGAGGATTCCTCGCGCTTCCAGGTGCCTGAAGTGCTTCCCTCCTTGGATACACATACATTGGACACCCGAAAGGCTTCACCTGTGCCACCACGAGACGGAAGTCATCTTCTTTGACCTTCCTAAACCATAACAAGTATGGCACAATCTCTCTGACATTCACATTTCTCATGTGCTGTGCCACAAATGCCAATTCTCTCCTGGCAACCAGCGTCTCACACAGCTCATTCAGACTCAGCGCATGCGCTGCAGCCTTCCTGACTCTCAGCTGCTTAGCCCGCTGCTGCACGTTCGTGGACCATGGCTCAGAGCTGGTGGCAACAAACCTATCCTCCAGCTTCTGCTTTGCCTCCTTCCGCCTCACACCCTCCAGTGCTGTGCTCGGCGTCAGGTTGTGTGCATGGTTCACGCACATGTATGCCTCTGGCCACAGGAATGCAGGCACTGCTGCCTGCAGCAGACTCGCCCGCACTGACGTGTTCAGCACACCGATCTTTCGTTCTACCAACCCATTTGACTCATGTTGGGCGGTGTCAGTGAACGTGTGTACTATCCCTCGCCACTCAAGGTACTGAGCCAGCTGACTCGAGCTGAACTCACCTCCTTGGTCCGTGTGCAGCCTCCGCACCCCTACCTCCTTGTCATAGACAATCTGAGTGCGGATGCGTTCTATCAGAAGACATATCATCTCCGCAGCACCGCTTTTAGACTTCAGCGGGATCACATGTGAGTACCTGCTGTACTCATCCACTACTACCAGGACGTAGTTCATTCCTCCTATGCCTACTGGCTTAATCTGTCCAGCCAGATCCGCATGCAATACTTCTCCAGCATACGAGGCATTCTCTGTCACTTTGCCACCCATGCCGTGCTCTGTCACCACTTCTCTGCTCCGCCACGTGGCAACCATGACACTCAAGCGCTACTCCCGTGGGTTTAGGCAACTTGAGGTCATACAGGTCTGGATTCTCAGTCATTAGTTTGAGAATCCGGTTGCCCGCATGATGAAACGAGAGATGTACCAGAAATGCTGGGTCAAGTCGGTAAGAAGATCTCTGACCAATAGGTACACCATCTACCGCAGCGATTCTCGCCTGCTCACCAACCCATTTCCTATTTCTGTGGAAAAGGTTATTGGCACTGGTCCAGTCTGTCCCTGAATCTACAGGGCGTAGTTCCCATATTGGTCTGCCCGTCCCGCAATACCAGCTCAATGTGGGGTTATCATCACTATCAACTCCCTGCTCACAGTTGCCCACAAATGTTTGTGCTTGGTCATAAAAGCCCGGCATCTCTACTGTGTTAGCCTTGCCTGTGTGCAAGTACACGTTCGACCGCTTCAGCACAGTCGTTGATAGGATATTGATCGGGCTGGCTGGCACCCAGTAGACATGATCCAGCTCAATATCTACAGGCACCAACTCACCCTGTACTGTCACGTACTTCCCCACATTTGCCCTGATAGTGCCCATGCCATATATCTTAAGCCTGCCCTGGTCTAAGGGCTGGCACTCTGTGATATCTGGTGGCTTGACCTCACTGAACATGCTATAGTCGAAGCATATGTTCAGGTCAGACCCACTATCCACCAGAAAGGTGTATGGCATATTGGGCGACGGCCCATCAGCACAGTCAGCTCGCAGTTCCGCTAGGTCTACCACAGCCACCTGAGGGCCCCCGCGGCCTCTGCCACGGCCTCGCCCTGCAGCTGCCTGTTTCTGTAGGAACTGCTTGACCTCTGCGGAGAGCAAAGGGCAATCTTTCTGCAGATGGCCAGGCTTCTCACAATTGAAGCACTTGCGCTTATCTGCTCCCCCTGCTCCCACTGCGGCAACCTCTGGGGGTGTACCATGGCGACCACCGTGGCGTCCACCACGATACCCTCGTCCCCAAATCTCTGCTGACCACCGCGATCATCCCGTGGGAATCGCGATGGGGCAGACTGGCTGCTATTCTGAGCATGCGTCAGCAGCGTGGACACTATCTGCTGCACTGGCAGTTGCTGCAGCATCGGCTGCAGCAGTGCATACTCTCTGTCCACTGCCAGTAGCCTAGAGCGGTACAGCTGATCAGGCACAGCTTCTCCCAGACCCCTCATCTGGTTCACTATACCAACTACCTCGTTGACATGTTTCTCAAGTGGCTTTCCCGCCTGCCTGGCACCACTGAGTTGCTGGTATAGCTTCTGTATTTCTACTTCGACAGAAGGCATGTACTTGGCATGCAGCAGTGCCCACATCTCATGGACAAAACTGCAGTCTGACACGAAATCCCTATCCTCCTTTGGTAATGTCACGAACAGCCAATGCTTGACTGACTCATGAGCCTGGCTACTCTGTGCCAGTGGATCATTTACTAGCAGGCTACTTTCCCCCACCATGTTTGCCCAACTCTCTACCTCTTTCTTGAACACCCGAAAGTGATCATGTCTGTGGTTCCATACCGGGAACTTGTGCTTTTCTACTAGCGACTTTCCCGGCATAGACTTAGGCATTACGAGCGACAGCGCGCTCGCGAGAGTTGCAACATCGATCGACCCGGCTGTTGCTGCCGCCCCGGATGACATCGCAGCCTGCGAAGGCTGCGGTATCGGAGGTGGTATCTGCTGCGCTGCCCATGCTGTCTGGGCAACGTGTGGCACTTCCTGCGCTCCGTGCACCGCTGCCTGAGCACCCGCATTCCCCGTAGGATCAGCGTTGCCCGGCATGGCGGCCTGCAGAGGGTTAACATTGAGATACCCGTAGGTCCCAGCGTCTTGTCCTTCCCCGTGGGGCATGGACTGACCCTCCGCGGCCTGCTCGCGGCGCACTGTAGAGCGAGTGCGATGATGCGGAAGGTGAACTGCTCCCTCCACACCGTCAGAACCGATAGACCCTTGGCGAGATGCCATTGAATCGTTTCGCAGTGGTGGTGTCCTGCAACATGACCACCATATGTCGCAGGAAACGCAGACCCGTAGGCCTCTTTGCGAGACCAGCACACAAGCATAATGCAGCTCCGCCGTAGCATTCTGCATTAGCTTTTCTAGTCTCTCTACGGTCGGCTATACACTAGAGCGGTGTAGCACACTCATCGGAGTGTGCAGCCGTAACCGCAGGTTCCCCCTGGACTCTATCGCATGCTTATAGACATCACAAGAATCCCCACAATCATCACCGATACCATGACGTAATTCAGTGGACCGCGGCCTAAGGCCTGTGGGATCCTGAGCATGTCGTCATGCGCAGGGGTTGGTGCTGTCACATACCTTGCTGTCTTAGGTATCTGTCCGTGACAGCTCCTGTACCTTCAGTGGAGGATCAATACACGTGAGACTTTGGACAGTTGAAGAGAGAGTGATTACACTAAGATCTGTAGAGCCTATATAAGCGTTCAATCAACGTCTCATACGGATACGATCAGAATCAATGTCTGCGGCACACAATCTTGCATGCATTGCTCGTGCATATGGTCAGCCATCGGTGCATGGCTGCCCCATAGCCACTCCGGATCAGCACCGTGATTCCCCGCATACATGGTCACCGTAGTCCTGTGTATGCCACCATGCATGGTCACCGTAGTCCTGTGCATGGCTGGATCACGACAGCATAGGCCTGCGTCCCCCTTGTACAAGAGCCTGTTACACGTACTTCATGCTGGCACACATTTGAGTCCATCATCAAGGCCATGCGGTGTACACACTCGGCTTGCAGGCACCGCGGCAATCATCTTATGGAGGACTGGACGACATTCACTGAGACGTGGAGCACCTTCTTGTTACAAAACCTGCCGTGGGACCGTACCAATGCAGAGCAACGCTATGTTCAAGCCCAATTTGAGGCCCTGTGGGCGGACTTGCGGGCGGGTTGCCTTTACTTCATGAGATTCATGAAAGGCCAGCATACTTGGGAGAGGATACTCACGACTCAAAAGCATTTGTTGGCTTACGGGAAGAGGGCCCAACAGGTATGGTCCCAGTCGCGAAGCCACTGCCTCGTCCAGACTGTACCCGAGCCGCAGTTTATGTCACGTCTGTCTCGGGAATGCCACCGCTGTACGACATCCGGGTAGTGCAGATCTTCGGAGGTCAAGTCCTAACCACGTTCAAGCTTCACTTGGCGGCCGTACATGTTCCGGATCAAGTTCGGGCCTGCGGTCCGGCCTTCTTCTGCCTTGAGTACTGGATAGAGCGACTCGTCCAGTTCTTCAAGCGGCTGATCAAGTACCGCTCAACGTCTTGTGCGGAGAGGATCTTTGTCAACGATCTCCTCATGCGGCGGGCGTGTGATCGCTTGGTGCAGGAGTACGGTGCCGAAGCGATTCCCCGCCTGTCAGATGCCATTGCAGATGCCCAACGCCGCATTCGAGAGGGGATGTGGATCCGTCGCCCTGCACCACCGCCAGGCCCGGAGGGGCCCCAGGCCGCCGCGCCTACTGCGGCCCAGGCCGCCGCGCCTGCTGCCCCCCCTGTGGCAGGGCGCTTCTGTGGCCCAGCGATGCTGGGCGCCGCGAAGGACCTGTCAGCCGCGGAATGCACTGCAACGATGCTGCCAGTCCTGCGAGGACGTCATCACGGGGTCATCGCAAAAAGATGTACTAATGACGTCACGAGGACGCTGAGGTGCCGTCAAGGCACCGTCATTGACAAGTCCTCGTGGTCGCGAGGGGGCCTAAGGACGTCACAGGATGACGATGGTCCTGGCATGACGGCATTGCGCCGTCACGCATTGAGCCGGTGACGCGAAATGGGGACGTCTGGGTTACGTCCTCTCAGCCGCCGACAAGGCGGCTCGCAAGACGATGACGTCACGCGCATGGTGTTCCGATGGTGACGTAACCGATACGTCATGAGACCATCCGCTGGTGCGGACGGCGGGGCCGTCATGAGGACGTCACGTGCATGGCGTACCGTGGGTTACGTAACCGGGACGTCATCGGTCCGTCCGATGGTGCGGACGACGGGGCCGAGGACGTCACGTTAGGACCTATTCATGCTGCGCGATCAAAGGGGACGGTATGTTCGGACCGACAAGCCTACGCAACGCCTCACCAATGTTGATCAGTATGCCGCCCGCCTGACGCCCGGACTAGTCTCCAATCAAGGGGAGACTGCATGTTAGATAGCATGTGCTTGTACGCGTAAGAGGCACCGTCGACAGGCAACGCTTGACAAGCGCTGGGCCGGGGGCACGAAAGTAAGCTATCGTGCCCCCTGACGATCGAGACAAGCGCGCGGGGCATACATGCGCGCCACTCCTGTATGTCTATTATGCACTGCATGTGTACGCGAGGGCGACATTAAGCACTGAAAGCACTTGGAGCGAAAAGGCAGGTGCCCATGCCACCTTCACGGAAGCGGTGGGGGTCCGAAAAGGCACTTTCGGACACCCAGCTCTCCGGTCACCGCTGAATCAGGCGCGAGTGTCTCCCCCATTGGCTAGACATACCTAAAATCCGATGTCGAGGCATCTATCAAGGATACCTATGGCAGCAGAGGACACTTGATTGTGCAGTCCTCGGCAACGTGGGCATTCGGTCCACACTCACCTAGCATGCTACAAGGCATCAGGAGCACAACGCTGCTACACAAACACAGACGATGTTTTAGATGGTAAAGTGAGTCACTTGCCCGCTACTTGGAGGGCGGGGTTGCAACGTGGCGGACGATCTCGAAGGAGTGGCAACAACATGAGCTCTCTGCCCGCACACGTCCTGCGGGACTCATTGGACTAGCATAACGTCGAACAAGAGAATCAAAGCTTAAAGATAGGCAAACTATGGAGCCGGCCCGTCGCTCGTAGGACAGGCGGCATCATGGTACCTACTAACGCGCACACACGCGTGCCGGACACACATCGAGCGTGCTAGAAGGCAGCAATAGCATAGCACTGCTATACAAATACTACAGATGTACTTAGCTGGGATTTACCTGCCCGATAGCTGGATGGCGGGGTTACAACGCAGCGGACGATCTCGAAGGAGTGGCAACAACCGAAGCTCCCAGTCCGCAAACGTCCGGCTTGACTCACTGGACCTGCTTAAGGTCATACAGGAGAGTCAAAGCTCAAAAGATAGGCTGGCTGTGGAGCTGGCCAGTCGCTCGCATGACCGGTGGCATCATGGTAGCCACCATCGGGCAAATGCGCGTGCTAGTGCCGAACAAGCAGTAGCGCAACGTGGTCTAAATTGTCAGTTTCGAATATAAGAGATGATAAGATAGTATCCACGTAAGATATCAGCGATGGTGGCAGCAGCGTCGTTGATGCGCAGCGCACTGCATTCGTTGGCGAGCGAGGCTGCGCCGGCGGGACAGGTCACTGTAAACAAGACATATGTTGGATTTGCAGCACTGTCTATGTTCGTCATGCTGGCACCTGCACATTCATCAGGGGGCGTTGTAGCGATTTGAACGACGTGTACGCGTGCACGCCACTACCGCGACAATCCGGTGGCGACCATGTTTGAGGTGAACTCCCATGTTTCATTGGGCCACATGGTGCTACACATGCATTGTGTTACACGGAGATGAACGCAATAGCCCGGCAGCGAGGGCAACAGAAGGAAAGTAGACGGCCAAAACCCCCCGAAAGCAGACACCAGCATAAAGCAATCACTGTCCAAAGCCACAACGAACCAACACAGCCGACACAACCACACCCACACACCCACACGCATGCGCACTCCCGCACCCCTCCACCACGGCACGCGCGCCACAACCGCACACAGCAACCACCACCACCGCACTGCTGCCAACCCCAGCAAAACCAGCCACCACCGACCCCCCAACAGCAGCACCGCCACTCCATCCGGCCCCACTGGAGCATTCCATCACGGGCCCCCCGCACATGAGAGCCCGGGGGCTCACGCCCCCCACAGTGCAAGGCGTACCAGCCCTCCCCCTCTGGCCGCCCGGCAGGGGCCTGAGGGTGGGGCGCGGAGGGCACTGGCGGCGCCGCCTCACTCCCCCCACGGCGGCTCTCGGGAAGGCAGGGCGGGCCAGCACGACCAGACGCGGGGCCGGCCTGCGTAGCTGCGACCGCGGCACCCGGTCCATCAAGGCGGCCAGCGGCCGCCTATAGCACGTCCGACGGGACAGCGTGGCCAGGCACCACTGCCCGTGCCGCCAGCCGCATGCGCAGCGGAGCCGCAGCGAGGACCTGGCGCGTCACACCACGGCACAGAGTGGTGGAGAGTTCGCACATGGCATCTTGCAAGAACGCTCGCCTGGACACGGCCCCCAAAGCTGCAGCGAAGTCAGCGATCTTATTTAGGAAGGCGAACGCACCCGTGCCCACACGGCCAAACGTCTCATGCGACAGGGACACAAAACGACACGCGCCAGTGCCGGAGCGGCCGTACTTGTCTCGCTTCCGGTCGTCCATCAGCTGGGCGGCAGCGCCTGGCGTGTTTGCCGCAGCGACGACCCGGGAGGGGGCCACCGGACAGGTCACGCACACATCGGCCACAATGGTATCGTAGGACAACATCACAAGCATTCACCCCGTTCCGGGTCGCGCTGCGAGCGGGGGGTTAGCGGCCGGGCGCAAGCCGCGGCCGCGCGGCCCCGGCGACCCTCGGGCAGGCGTCGCGGCGGACCACTGGCCACCGGGCCCACCTGCGGCAGGTGCTCACACCACACCGTGCACTGGCCGGCCGGGGCAGCCGCCTTGACTACCACGGCGGCGGCCGCGCTGAGCTCCCGCGCGCCACTGTGGCCGACGGCCGCCTTGCCGGGGACGTCTACAGGGGCGCAAGGGGGCAGGCGGGGAATGCATTGTGTCTGCGTATTGTCCGGTCTGTTGCCTCGGTCCTGCTGGGTCCTAGACCTGTCACCGTGCTACACGGAGATGAACGCAAGAGCCCGGCAGCGAGGGCAACAGCATAAAAGCAGACGGCCTAAACCCCCAAAAGCAGATAACAGCAACAAGCAGCAACCGTCTCAGGTGAAAAGCCACAACGAACCGACACAGCCGAACCCGAACACACCCACGCATCCACACACAAGCGCACTCCCGCACCCAACCACCGCGGCACCCACGCCACAGTCGCACGTGTACACAGCAATCACCAGCCACACTGCGCACTACCGCCCACCCCAGCAAACCCGGCCACCACCAACCCCCGAACAGCAGCACCCCCACTTCAGCCGGCCCCACGCAAGCACTCCACCACGGCCCCCCGCCCATGAGAGCGTGAGGGCGCACGCCCCCCACAGCGCAAGGCGTACCAGCCCTCCCTCCGGCTGCCCGGTAGGGGCCTGAGGGCGGGGCGCGAAGGGCACTGGCGGCGCCACATCGCTCTCCGCGCGGCAGTCCACGGGAAGGCAGGGCGAGTCACTCTGTCACCGTGTAAACTATGCGTTACGTGTTACACAGTGATAGATCTAGGACTCAGCAGCGCTGAGGCAACAGACCAGGAAACAAGCAAACAGACAGACCCGCCACCGCAATCACCAAGGCCACATGCATTATGTGGCATACTTTATGCCGCACTTTTGATATGACAAGCAAGCATATGACATAATGCAGACCAACGCAGAGCAGAGCAGAGCTGAGCAGACATTGCGTTGTTGCACATTGTGCAGTGTATTGCACTAGGCGGTTTCATTTGCATGTACCGCAGGCGTTGTAGTGTAGGTATATGTAACATTCGCGGCAGGTTGTGATACCGCTATGATCATAGCACCGAATCAGCAGTGCAGCAGAGTGGCAAGAGAGTGCATGCAGCATGCTCATGTATATACTTGCATGGTCCACACAAGCATGGCAGAGCGCCAGGAGCGCTTAGCTATCTAGGAGGCATGCTCAACTGCAAGTGCGGATGAGCCACAACGGCACAGCAAAGTGCCATGACAGGGATGAAGCATGCTCAACTGCAAGTGCGCATGAGCCGCACCGGCACAGCAAAGTGCTATGACAGTGCATGCAGCATGCTCAACTGTAAGCGCGCATGAGCTACACCGGCACAGTGGACTGCCATGACAGTGCATGAAGCATGTTCAACTGTAAGCGCGCATGAGCTACACCGGCACACTGGACTGCCATGACAGTGCAAGTAGCATGGTCAACTGTAAGCGCGCATGAGCTACACCGGCACAGTGGACTGCCATGACAGTGCATGAAGCATGTTCAACTGTAAGCGCGCATGAGCTACACCGGCACAGTGGACTGCCATGACAGTGCATGCAGCATGCTCAATTGCAAGTGCGCATGAGCCGCACCGGCACAGCAAAGTGCTATGACAGTGCATGCAGCATGCTCAACTGTAAGCGCGCATGAGCTACACCGCACAGTGGACTGCCATGACAGTGCATGCAGCATGCTCAATTGCAAGCGCGCATGAGCTTTACCGGCACAGCAAAGTGCCGTGACATTGCATGCAGCATGCTCAACTGCAAGCACGCAGGAGCTACACCGGCACAGTGGGCTGCCATGACAGTGCATGAAGCATGTTTCAACTGTAAGCGCGCATGAGCTACACCGGCACAGTGGACTGCCATGACAGTGCATGAAGCATGTTCAACTGTAAGCGCGCATGAGCTACACCGGCACAGTGGACTGCCATGACAGTGGCATGCAGCATGCTCAATTGCAAGTGCGCATGAGCCGCACCGGCACAGCAAAGTGCTATGACAGTGCATGCAGCATGCTCAACTGTAAGCGCGCATGAGCTACACCGGCACAGTGGACTGCCATGACAGTGCATGCAGCATGCTCAATTGCAAGCGCGCATGAGCTTTACCCGGCACAGCAAAGTGCCGTGACATTGCATGCAGCATGCTCACTGCAAGCACGAGGAGCTACACCGGCACAGTGGGCTGCCATGACAGTGCATGAGCATGTTCAACTGTAAGCGCGCATGAGCTACACCGGCACAGTGGACTGCCATGACAGTGCATGCAGCATGCTCAATTGCAAGTGCGCATGAGCCGCACCGGCACAGCAAAGTGCTATGACAGTGCATGCAGCATGCTCAACTGTAAGCGCGCATGAGCTACACCGGCACAGTGGACTGCCATGACAGTGCATGCAGCATGCTCAATTGCAAGCGCGCATGAGCTTTACCGGCACAGCAAAGTGCCGTGACATTGCATGCAGCATGCTCAACTGCAAGCACGCAGGAGCTACACCGGCACAGTGGGCTGCCATGACAGTGCATGAAGCATGTTCAACTGTAAGCGCGCATGAGCTACACCGGCACAGTGGACTGCCATGACAGTGCATGAAGCATGTTCAACTGTAAGCGCGCATGAGCTACACCGGCACAGTGGACTGCCATGACAGTGCATGCAGCATGCTCAATTGCAAGTGCGCATGAGCCGCACCGGCACAGCAAAGTGCTATGACAGTGCATGCAGCATGCTCAACTGTAAGCGCGCATGAGCTACACCGGCACAGTGGACTGCCATGACAGTGCATGCAGCATGCTCAATTGCAAGCGCGCATGAGCTTTACCGGCACAGCAAAGTGCCGTGACATTGCATGCAGCATGCTCAACTGCAAGCACGCAGGAGCTACACCGGCACAGTGGGCTGCCATGACAGTGCATGAAGCATGTTCAACTGTAAGCGCGCATGAGCTACACCGGCATAGTGGACTGCCATGACAGTGCATGCAGCATGCTCAATTGCAAGCGCGCATGAGCTATACCGGCACAGCAAAGTGCCGTGACATTGCATGCAGCATGCTCAATTGCAAGTGCGCATGAGCCGCACCGGCACAGCAAAGTGCTATGACAGTGCATGCAGCATGCTCAACTGTAAGCGCGCATGAGCTACACCGGCACAGTGGACTGCCATGACAGTGCATGAAGCATGTTCAACTGTAAGCGCGCATGAGCTACACCGGCACAGTGGACTGCCATGACAGTGCATGAAGCATGTTCAACTGTAAGCGCGCATGAGCTACACCGGCACAGTGGACTGCCATGACAGTGCATGCAGCATGCTCAATTGCAAGTGCGCATGAGCCGCACCGGCACAGCAAAGTGCTATGACAGTGCATGCAGCATGCTCAACTGTAAGCGCGCATGAGCTACACCGGCACAGTGGACTGCCATGACAGTGCATGCAGCATGCTCAATTGCAAGCGCGCATGAGCTTTACCGGCACAGCAAAGTGCCGTGACATTGCATGCAGCATGCTCAACTGCAAGCACGCAGGAGCTACACCGGCACAGTGGGCTGCCATGACAGTGCATGAAGCATGTTCAACTGTAAGCGCGCATGAGCTACACCGGCATAGTGGACTGCCATGACAGTGCATGCAGCATGCTCAATTGCAAGCGCGCATGAGCTATACCGGCACAGCAAAGTGCCGTGACATTGCATGCAGCATGCTCAATTGCAAGTGCGCATGAGCCGCACCGGCACAGCAAAGTGCTATGACAGTGCATGCAGCATGCTCAACTGTAAGCGCGCATGAGCTACACCGGCACAGTGGACTGCCATGACAGTGCATGAAGCATGTTCAACTGTAAGCGCGCATGAGCTACACCGGCACAGTGGACTGCCATGACAGTGCATGCAGCATGCTCAATTGCAAGTGCGCATGAGCCGCACCGGCACAGCAAAGTGCTATGACAGTGCATGCAGCATGCTCAACTGTAAGCGCGCATGAGCTACACCGGCACAGTGGACTGCCATGACAGTGCATGCAGCATGCTCAATTGCAAGCGCGCATGAGCTTTACCGGCACAGCAAAGTGCCGTGACATTGCATGCAGCATGCTCAACTGCAAGCACGCAGGAGCTACACCGGCACAGTGGGCTGCCATGACAGTGCATGAAGCATGTTCAACTGTAAGCGCGCATGAGCTACACCGGCACAGTGGACTGCCATGACAGTGCATGCAGCATGCTCAATTGCAAGTGCGCATGAGCCGCACCGGCACAGCAAAGTGCTATGACAGTGCATGCAGCATGCTCAACTGTAAGCGCGCATGAGCTACACCGGCACAGTGGACTGCCATGACAGTGCATGAAGCATGTTCAACTGTAAGCGCGCATGAGCTACACCGGCACAGTGGACTGCCATGACAGTGCATGAAGCATGTTCAACTGTAAGCGCGCATGAGCTACACCGGCACAGTGGACTGCCATGACAGTGCATGCAGCATGCTCAATTGCAAGTGCGCATGAGCCGCACCGGCACAGCAAAGTGCTATGACAGTGCATGCAGCATGCTCAACTGTAAGCGCGCATGAGCTACACCGGCACAGTGGACTGCCATGACAGTGCATGCAGCATGCTCAATTGCAAGCGCGCATGAGCTTTACCGGCACAGCAAAGTGCCGTGACATTGCATGCAGCATGCTCAACTGCAAGCACGCAGGAGCTACACCGGCACAGTGGGCTGCCATGACAGTGCATGAAGCATGTTCAACTGTAAGCGCGCATGAGCTACACCGGCATAGTGGACTGCCATGACAGTGCATGCAGCATGCTCAATTGCAAGCGCGCATGAGCTATACCGGCACAGCAAAGTGCCGTGACATTGCATGCAGCATGCTCAATTGCAAGTGCGCATGAGCCGCACCGGCACAGCAAAGTGCTATGACAGTGCATGCAGCATGCTCAACTGTAAGCGCGCATGAGCTACACCGGCACAGTGGACTGCCATGACAGTGCATGAAGCATGTTCAACTGTAAGCGCGCATGAGCTACACCGGCACAGTGGACTGCCATGACAGTGCATGAAGCATGTTCAACTGTAAGTGCGCATGAGCTACACCGGCATAGTGGACTGCCATGACAGTGCATGCAGCATGCTCAATTGCAAGCGCGCATGAGCTATACCGGTACAGCAAAGTGCCCTGACATTGCATGAAGCATGCTCAACTGCAAGCACGCAGGAGCTACACCGGCACAGTGGGCTGCCATGACAGTGCATGAAGCATGTTCAACTGTAAGCGCGCATGAGCTATACCGGCACAGCAAAGTGCCGTGACATTGCATGAAGCATGCTCAACTGCAAGGACGCAGGAGCTACACCGGCACAGTGGACTGCCATGACAGTGCATGAAGCATGTTCAACTGTAAGCGCGCATGAGCTACACCAGCACAGTGGACTGCCATGACAGTGCATGCAGCATGCTCAATTGCAAGCGCGCATGAGCTACACCGGCACAGTGGACTGCCATGACAGTGCATGCAGCATGCTCAATTGCAAGCGCGCATGAGCTACACCGGCACAGCAAAGTGCCGTGGCATTGCATGCAGCATGCTCAACTTCAAGCGCGCAGGAGCTACACCGGCACAGTTAACTGCCATGACAGTGCATGAAGCATGCTCAACTGTATGTTCACATGGGCAACACTGGCACAGTTGAGTGCTACGTGAACTAATGTGTGCATTGGCTACACCGGCACAGCAGGGTGCCATGGGTTTCTGTTAACGTCTAGTTGAACATGTTTCGGCTCTATCTGTTCCGCTCCCTGCTAGCGTGTGAGCCCCGATCCAACAAGATGTACAGATTATCAAAATCATCCTCGCGGTGGGGTGGCGTGGCGTGGCTGTGCAAAGGGTGAGAGCTTTTGTAGCCTGCTGATGAAAACTAAGAATGTGCCAAAATTTTTGATGAGGTTACCCACTACGGTCAGGGCTAACATGGCCCGTAGCTAGTAGGTGATGGCGTACGTGGTGGTTGTGCTTGTCGAGGGTCTCCTCCAGTGTCCGCGGCGTCTAGAGCCCCACCCGTTCCACGCTGCAATTCGCATGAGCAACACTGAAGAAGTTTAAGTAATGATTAAGTATTGCATTTTTTTGCGGCGCAGATCTGCGAAGTGCTAGCTCCCGAGCTGCCAGCTCAACCAGAGCACGATCTCCGCATGCGCCAAGTTAGGGATTCACGGTTTCACTCTGTAAACGTCGCAAAAACAAAATTTACACAAGTACTTGGTTTCTGAGGATCCCTGGATGCCCTAGGCTCATACTGTTTGGGACAAGCTGTTCATTGGCATTGATCTCCTTTTGCGTGTGACGGCGCTTCGTGGCATCCCCGCATTCCATTATGTAATCAGTGCTGTGGGAAAAATTAATCAACAAGCGTGTCCTGAGGGCCGATCAAGATATAGTGGGGCTTGCGGACTCCACCGCCGACAGCGGCTTCCAGAGGGCCGCTTGTAGACACGCACGCGACTTGGCGCGGGTCGCACTGTTCGCAAAGCCAGCTTCGTCCTGTCTACACGAATTGTGACAAAGTGAAGTCAATACGCCAGTACTACAGTTGATCCACTCTGTTGTACGTGTAGGCATAGCAGAGCTGTACTGAAGTCAGCTTGGAGGTGCCCAACATTAACGCAGCTCAAGATGGTACATCCAACCAATGCGGCCATGATCACGCTGCGGTACGATCACACATCGAGTAAGTCGTGCATTGTATCATAGCTGAAGTGGTCAGTGGAGCTCTGTGTTACATCGTCTGACCTGGCTTGACGTCGACTAACAACTCCACGGCTGCGTGCCTTGACGCCTCCCCACGGTTCGTGCTGAAATGCTGGCACAGCCACACCATCGATATGGTCAGCTAGACGATATGTGCATTCGAATATGGTGCTCTGGAGGGCTATGAAAGTCACCACTATCGCGCCCTGTTGTGCTTGGCAGCCCCACGCTATGGCGAAAGTCCCAGCTGTCCGATCTCGATGCTGTCCTGGACCTTTAATTCTCGCTATTGTGGCTTTGTACCGAGTTCGAGTCTGAATGTGGTGTGCACGTTGGGATAGCTGATCAAGCCCGCAATTGCACTTGCCCTTTCTCTGCCCGCTCTTGGATGATCATGACCCGGTCGAGACAACCGGCACAATAATAATCGCGGTATGCGTAAACACAGTACATGCCAGTGTTGTCTAGTCTGGCGCGCCTCGACCTCTTCGAGGGGTGCCGGCGCGTGTGACTGAGCAGAGACGCATGCTGTTGTCAACCGACCAGATTTTGTGCAAAATATGCTGAACATTCCTGAGGCTATAGGGACAAGCAGGATCAATTTTCCGACACCAAGGCTGTGAAAGAAGGATTCGCTGAGCTCGTGAGCTTGATACCGGATTCACTCATCATGTTGGGGGCCGTCGAAGCGTTCGAGTTTTGAGCCGCGATGGTGTGATACCTCTTCAACCTTGCTGATCCCGTCCGGAAGGCATTCTGATAAAGTGCATCTGAGAACATATCCGGCTTCAGCTTGTGACTGTCTTGCAGCTGCTATCTCTTCAATTGTAATAGCGCGCTTGAATCGATGTATCGCCTATCTATCTCAGTACAAGTAATAGCGCGCGTGCACCTAACATGTGTCTATTATGTATCCATCCATCGCAAATCTTCTCCAACCTTCGAGACAAGTGCCTTCCATTCCACGTCCTCGTTGACATCGTTGTGTTTTTTTCTGCGCAACAAGCATTTTACGTACTCTCATCTCCGCGGCGGCAAAAGACGGCGGCGGCAAAAGACGCACTAGATTTTAATTGTTTCGCCTCAGGCTATTGTTCCGAATCGACTTTGTGTCATGATATCAAGGACGCTCCGCGAGCACTGTTTGTTTTCAACGATGTACACGTCATTGCCACATCAGCTTGTCATGATGATCTCATGGCCGCGCGCGGGAGACCTCTGCTCAATTTTGTTTCCCCAATATTATTTCATGCATCATTTATTTCGTGCTGACGCTACGTTCTCTCCCACCTGCTACCGTGTCTGGGGCCCGCAAAGCTCCTCCGAAGGTGGAGCCGAGTCTTGTATATGTATATGTCGCATACCATCTAGAACCTTCGAGAAGAGTGTCTTCTGTTTCAAATCGACGCGTGCGGTATGTCAAAGCGGCATATCAACACGGCTTTTGCACGGACACGTCCGAGACGGAAGTGCACTCGAGCTCACGTGCAAACGAAGGATGAGCCGCGTCTTATGACAGACTCTTGTCTAGTTATTCAGGTCGCGTGCATATCCCTACTCGAATTGTAGCTGCGCGTGGTCTTGCGCTTGAGATCTAGCCATATATAGCTGCAGAGTGAACATTGACACAACGTTGGTCTCATTTGCATCCTCGGGTCTAGCGAAGCTGTGCACAAGCACGTTGTTGGCATAGTCCATAGGGCCCGCGGACAAGTTCTGCACTCATGTAAGTGCGTTCGAAATTGTTGGTCGCAGTGTGGGCGATGTGGTACGCTGCTTTGGGGTCATGAAAGGTACCATGTTCGTGAAGAGTCGCGCAGCAGTCAGGGGCAGTTTCGCCGATAGTGGTCACAGGGGCAAAGAGCACGATAGTAAGCTATCGTGCCCCCCCCAGTCGACACTGCAGTCTCGACTGGCCGCACCGGCCAGAGTCAGAGCGCGCCATGCCGACCTTGTGCATACATTAACCATGGAATGTGGTGCAGAAAATAGACGCGTTCCTTAAAGCAAATCCGATGGACGACGACGAGGTGGCTGCCATGGAGAAAGGCTTTGACTTGTGCAGAAACCTTGCCCAAGTATGGAGGGATATGCTGAGGTTGGCAGAAGAGAAAGAGGGAATCAAGTGCGTTCTTTTCACTTCCATGTTCACGCTCCTCTATGGTTACCGCAGTACTCGTGCTGACCATGGGTCGTACGATGCAGGTACGCGGACATACGCAGGTCCATGTCTAACCTCATCAACAAGAGAGAGGAACAATACAGCTTTGTTAATAATAACAAGAGACAGGCTGGGGATGCTGAAAGATGTTGCGGACTCGCCAGCCAAGGTGGCCGACTGGTCTCTGGCGGAGGACGACAGAAGAACAGGCACGTCATCCCCTTGTGCGCATCCCTGCTGCGCCTGAGCCACCACGGGTGGTCGCGCCCAGTGTACCCACTTTGGGCCTACTCGGTAGCAGGCCCACTTTGGCATGATCCCAATTCACTGACCGGATGATAAAGCAATGTGGTGTGTAGAGGGGTTGCGCGCGTGGGGAGAGTGGATGTATGCTAGGACGGTGGCAAGGATGTCCCACAGGCCACCACCCAGTCAGCAGCCGCCAGTCACGCTGGTCCTAGTACTGCAACCGAGGCCCCTGTGGCTAGGTATCAGCCCCGAGTGCGGCAACTGCATAGCGAATCCCGCCGTCCAGCACAGGTGAAGATCGAACTAGGATCCGAGTTTTATAAGTCCGCTGCTGCAGTGGAACATCACGCACTGCCACGATGTATGCAGCTACAGGACACAAGGCCACAAGTGCCACCAGTGCTCCCAACATGTACAATACGTGAAATGAGATCTCACTTGTGCAGAGTAGAGCCCAGCGTTGTCAAGGAACTGGAGCAACAGGTGGCAAACCTGACGGGCCCGTGCTTGGAGGACAGCGCAACGCGGACACCAAGGGGCCCTTAGCCCCAAGATGGCATCTGCTACTAGGGAGCGGAGCGTGGCGCGCTGTCTTGCATATCAGGGGCTCAGTGCGCAAGTTTCTGTTGCCGTGGGTACAACACTTCACGAGGACAACTCACCATGGTGTCCTAAGTGTGGTGCCGGTCCACAGCATCCCGCTACGGCCATTCACTCCAAGTCACCTGCAGGCAGAGTTGCGTTCGATGCAAGAGGACGCCAATGCCGCGTTGGAGGGAGGTATGCCTTGAGTTACGTCCAGCGCATCGTTGTCACCCGTAGACCGTACAAGACAGGCAATTGTGGCAATTGCCTGCCAGAGCCGGCCAGTGGAGAGATAGACAATGCGGATTCGATGGCGAAGTGCATGATCGAGTGACTGAAGCCAGGCCATGTGGCGAGAAGAGGCGTGCGGGAGCAAGGTCAGCAAGTGGCCTTTTGGGCTCCGAGCAGGACGGCCTCGGGGACGGCCTCGGGGACGGCCTAGCGCAAGGCAAGACGTCCCCGGCGTGACGTCATAGATGACGTCCTGGTGACGTATGGCGCGGGGACCGCTCCGGTTTCAAGGGGACGTCACGATGATCCCTACGTGACGTCCTGACAAGGCAGGACGTCATCAATTTATACTGAGTACTTCATCGTGACGTCATGGTGATGCTTGGGTTGTGTCATATGGACGTCCCCTTAGAGTCACTGTAAGTCTGTAGTGGATATGACGTCCTCATCAGACCTTGTACCTGCCTTCCCACAACTATGACGTCCTCATGATGTCGTGCACATGTCATCCCACTGTCCTTGCACCGTCCTTGTACTGTCCTCGCTTGCACTGAGGACACTCTGTCAGAGTGTCGATGACGACCCCTTGGGGTCATCCCACGGTCACCCATGACGTCTTCTCCGCGTCATGTGCCCGTCATTCAAGGACGTCCTCATCGGACTTGCAGCATCTTTGCAGTGACGGCTGGAGGTCTTGCCGGCACCGGTCGGGCCTCAGAGGCACCTCCGGGGTCTCCCTACCTCATCTGCGCAGAGAACGAGGACTTTGCCAATCGTGGGTGGCCCAGCCATTCCAATTTGACAGGTTTGGCTCAGCCGACGCGCGTCGCATCTTCGCTTCGAGTTGGCGCGGATGAAGAGGACAACAGACTGGTCCGTATCCGCTTGCGCAAGTACCTGCGAGCTGAACTGGCAATTGGTGAGAACGTTGCATGCACACAATACACCTCGCAGAAGGTGAAAGACAACACTTGGTTCCTGATAGAGTATGTCCAGGGCGCCGATCGCCTGTTGTACGTGGGCCAGTTCAAGTATTTCGTAGACGTGACCTACGAGTAGTTCAGTTCCGTTAATATTCGGGATGATGTTGCCAGTGATTCAGCGGACTGCATTTGTGCGGCGGTTTGCAACTTGTACCATGCGGTACAGGTGGCGTCGCCAGGGGCAGGGCACCCGACCTTGAATTGGGTCGCCTGCCAGAATTGTATAGGGTGGTGTCAGTGTGACCACAATCGGGCAACCGCTGCTTTGCCGGTTGCTGGGTGATCGACCTGCGGTCGGTGACACTAACCCTTGCGGCAACCGGTGAACGGAATGGTGGGCACATGTTTATGACAGTTTATAAAGCTTCTGGGAAATTAGGTAGTGTTCTGGGGTAGACCTGAAAAACGTACATATCAGATGCCAAGCACCAGGTCCTGTAACAGACGCATACATCGGTGGCAATGGTTTGATCAGTGGCACTGCACCGTTCAAACGCGATCGCATGTGTGTCGTTTGGCCTGCGTGTGACTAGGACCGCGATGCCACCGAAACACCAATTCGTACTAAGATGGAATTAAATCGAACATAATCCTGTTGACATTGATTCGTTTGTGGAGGACAGTGCACGGGCAGGACATAGTTTACGCACGCTCGTGATCGCATAGGACGACCTCTGATATTTCCGCATCGCCAGTCGATATCATCGGATCTTTAGCAAATACAATAGTGTACAGGACTTGCTGAATGCCTTGCTGAGTTGGTCGCCATGGCGAATCGGGATCTATTCCGTTTTGAATTAGAACGTGTGCGTGGCGATCCGGATCGTAACGACCACTATTTTAGATTTATACAGTATGCGATGAAGAAGATCGACGCGGGTCAGTGGGGACTGGATGGGCCGCAGGGCGAATCTAATTCAGACCTGCTTGCTCTTGTCCACCCGCTCGACAATTCGCGCGCTCAAGGGCAGGCGGCGCAGTTCGAAAAGCACGTGAAGTTGCTTGAGAAGGCAAAGGGGCGGTCTGACAATGGAGAGGTCAAGCTGGCGTACTGGGAGTGCAGGCTGCGAAGCCTCGCTGCTGCTCGCCAGAGGGCCGTAGATCCACCCGAGCGAAGAACAGCCGGTGGTTGTCTCTTGCAAGGCATCCATGAGATGCTGGAGCGCACCGGCGACTATGCGCCTGGCATCTTGTCATCCCTGCCTCTGGTGACAGTTTCACCAGAGCCTACCCACCGACGTGCGTGTCGCCAGAAGCTGACATGTGACTCGCCATCAGGCAGGGCCAACACACCCTCAGAGGTTCCACAGCCCGGCGGCACCGGCCGATGGCATCAGCCACCGGCAGATCTCCCACCGGACCCCCACCTCTCTCCTGCCGCAATGGGACCACCGCATTCTTCGCGGGAGCCAGCCACTCCCCTCATGCGGCTTCCTCCACCATGGCAGCTTCTTCAGCGGGACATCATCGCCCCCCTCGCATCCTCAAGTGGCACTGCCGGCGCCGCCAATACCCCATCAACAGGCGCAGCAGGAACAAGCCCCCGCACGAGGGGTATCGAAACGTGCTGTGCCACAGCGACGACTGGGGTTGGCACAACTTGTGGCGGCCCGGCCCGAACTGCGTACCACACTGCAGCCACCACCGCTCACATCAGCAGCCCGGGAAGGTCTGCCATCGCGCCCGGCAACACCATCGCCTCGCGCCAAGAGATCGCTTCACCTCTCAGAGGCTGCGCCGGAGGGGGAGGCAGACCCTGCCCCCCCCCCCGGCCACCTTGTCGGGTCCCCCGGCCCCCGATCAGGACACGTGAAGCGGACACGACGAGGCGGTTCGATCTCGCCAGGCGGGTCCCCCGATGGCGTTGCCGAAGCTCGTCACGCCGGCCCAAATATCTTAGGGGTACGACATCTCATCCGCTGCCTGGTATCTACTTCTCCATGAACTACTGCGCCAGTGTATGCAATTGACACCTGATCCATGACTGCAGATGCGGGTAAAGCACAAGCTAGACCGGGCATCATCATGGACTGTGACTGGGATTATGCGGCGGATGACGTCCGGGTGCTGCGCCCGGGTGCATGGGTCGGGACCAAGGCCATGGAGTATATGGCCGCCATAGCGCTGAGACGTGCGTGGCGCGACAGGCGGTACATCTTGGTGGACCCGTGTAACTGGCAAAGCCGCTGGGAGCAACTCGAATCTAAGGGATCCTGCCGAGGGATAACGAAGTGGGACATGAGGGTAAGCATGTTTGCTGGCGGAGGGTGGAGCCTCCACGCCGTCGTCCACCCTGTGTACTTAGCTTCTCACTGGAGCTTGGTCCTCATTCTCCACCCATGTACGCCCACCACGCTCACCCTGACTGACTCCACGCCCTCCGACTGTACTGCTCAGTGTAGCCGCAGGCTTGCATGCATGCAGGACTTATTTGTAGTTGTCAAACCACGTATCCGCGTGATCCCAAGTCCGTCGGTGCAGACAGAGTGCGGCAATGGCTAGACGCTACCGAGGGTGAGCGCGACAGGATGAGGTCGGCCGGACAACACACCGTCATCCTGCATGTGGACAGTCTGAGGTACGCGAAGCACGACACGGACGTCGTAGCAGGGAAGTGGATCCGGACGATGGAGTTTCTGCTGACCACCGCAGTAGACACGATCTATGAGGCGGTGAAGATATGGGCGGTGTGCTTCCGGTCACAGTGTATACCCTGGACCAACGGCTAGGTCAACAGTGATGTACATTATCTGATGATCGGCAGCCAACCCAAGCTTTGGTGCGGCTGACTGTGGCACTACTTTGCATACGTCATCACCTATACGACCAATGACGCCACTATTGAACGGCGGTCGTTGTGTAGGTGCCACCGAGTATTTGCCCACAACAGCCGGACGCTGTTTCATGCGGCATGTACACCGTGCTGAACCTAGAGCATGTCCTAGAACGGTGCGCGCCGAGTCTGCTCTAGGATACGAACGCCGGCCGGCCGAACGTTGACGTTCCTGGGGGGGCAGCCAACCCTGCCCGAGCCCAGCCCAAAGCGTCGTTGAGCTTGCCGCGTGGGCCCCCACGGTATGACGAACTGTGGGCACCGATCAAGCTTTTCCACCACGAGCCGTGGTACAGCGTGGGCGATGCCAAGGCGTGGAGGGCCGTACATCGTGCCAATTTCTGCATGCAGTGGGCGGAAGACGGAGGGCCACCTTTCCACACGCATGATGACAAGGCGGTCACTGAACTCAAGGACTCAGTTGACGATCTGCCCCAGGACAGAGATGGGAAGCCGTGGAAAATCAGGTGCGAACGATGCGCCGCCCAATGACCACCTGTGCTACCGGTACCACGCATACTGCCCGCGCACGACTGGCAACTGTCTCCAAATCCTGTTCTGATTACGGTACAGTCTGCAAATCAGAGGTCGTCATCTGCAGGCCGTTAGTACTGCAATCGAGGTGGGTGAACGCGAAGCATATGGACCCGCCTTTGGCTGTATGGGCGCAGCATATGTGCAAGCGGTCTTCAGGACGGACTCGGCAGCGGCCAAGCTCGGGCGATACTCGGCCCGCCAGGAGGGGGCGGTCACCTCGGCGAGGGGGCAGCCGAGCTGATAGAGGGACCAACGCAAGTGGCCGGCAGGCAACCAGTCAGCAGCCGCACCGGGGACGTGGTAGCGGCAGCTCTGGGGGGGCGGGTAGGGGCGAACGCAAGGGCCGGTTTGCGTGGCCGTTCGGCTGGGCGGGGACACGCCCCGGCTAAAGGGAGATAGCTGCAAGTTCGGGGTAACCCTGCGGGCGCCATTACAGAAAGCCGCCAGGTTGGGGGGGTGAAGTCCTGACATTCCGGTATAGTGCAACAAGCGATCGTTTGCCATGGTGTACATGGGGGAGTGTTGGACACACGACCTGTTTCTGTCAGGGTAGACTTGCAGTCTGGCTAGTGAGCATGCTGCACAAGGTGTAATGGTCACTATGTGTACTGATCAATCGCAATGGATACGATGACGCCATGTCGCCGTCGAGATATCATCGCTGCCACGCAGACCGGCGATGACCGCTGGCCCTGCCATCGCGAGACGCACCCTCCAGTTCCGGAGCCTCCTGAGCCCACTTCTGCACTGCAGTGTGGGCGTTCCTAGTGTCCAACGTACCGTACAGTAGTTATCTTGCAGTTTCAGCATCGCTGATCGGGGAGTGCGTGGCTACAGCGTTGCGGGTGCTGTGCTGCACACCATTTTCAACTTGGTGGAATTGGATGCGAAACGAGACTCGCAGGCGCACAGATGCGCAGTACATATAGCTGAGATCCCATCCCATGCGTCTGATTATATACTGTATGGTCAACGTTGCGCACGATACTTTCCCGCGAGACAGCGTTTACAGTTGTGCCCTATCTTTTTAGACGGAATCTCCAACGGACATAGAACACGCGCGGGGTTGGGCGATTGGCACGTCGTCGCCGCATTTGAGAGACTGTAAGAACAGAGGTGGATAAGATCTTGTATACGCGTCGGCATCCGATGATTCCAACGGCGCGAACCGTTCGGACAAACATTATCGTGGGGGAAACTATGAAGACAGGGCACCTGCGGCCACGGCAAGAGTCCCTTGCGCTACGGCGACATTGCTACGCACCCGATGCTGGAGCCCGGCCCAGCCCGTCATACGGACGGACTCTACCAATTCTGCAAGCGACGGAGTTTTCCAGCGTTGGTTTCCTGTGAATACGTACAGCGGGCCATGAGCATAAGCGGACAAACACGGCCATTGGCCGATACCGCCGCGCGTGAGGACGCCGAGCAGAGCATAGTTGAGGAGATCGCAGTTGTTGTAGAAACGAGCGGCGCGTTCTCTGCCGCAACGGTTGACAGGATGCAGCGGTTCGGAACATTTAACTCGCTCTTGAAGCGGAGCACAGATCAGATCCGCGCAGCGGGCAGGACCCTCGAGTACGCAGTGCGACACAACATATACTGGAGCATTGTATTATTCAATGCGTGGATGCAGCATTTCGAGGCGCTGGAGCCTGCGTGGCAGCGCGTACATAGCAATGGCGGAACAGACGACGGGTCGGCAGTGAAGGAGGCCGGGCTCATGAAGCTCGTCTCGTTCTCTGGAGATCGGAAGGGTATTAAGGTGAGTCATGAGCGTTTCGGGCTGAGCGTGGCCGAGCTTCGTGAGGGGGACGCGGACGATGCGTAGACCGTCACTGAGTGGGCCACGTTGCGAGTGGTGAATACTATCGAATGCAGGTACACATGATAGGCCGGCAGCAGCCACCCCAGACCCTCATCACAGAGGTATCATCCCAAGACGTGGCTCGAGCCCAAGTGCAGAGGCGGACTGCAGCACTGAGTCGTGGCGCGGACAGAGAACAATGCGGGAGTACACAGGCAGATTGGATCACCTGACCTGCACATCCCCGCAGGTACGACACTACATACAGTACACGCACCCACCATTGGACTCGCTTACACCATCACTGCCATTGCATACGCCTGGGAGATGCAACCATCGAAGCTGAGGCAAGCTGAGGCGAAATTGGTGTGCAGAGTATGAAGCTAAGAACCAAGTCGAGCTCCTGCGACTGGTGGTGCACTCCATGCACAACGAGCATCCCAGAGTCCTAGCACCAGAACGGCCCGGAGGCCCGACCAGGTTTGAGTACTCCAACCATCCTGTCAGAGAGGGCGCCACTTGCGAATGGGCCCCCACGGGAACATCGCTGCCACACTACCTGATCCTACCCACAACGACGCGACGTGAAGCCGCACCAAATGAGCAGATGGCAGAGCTCATGGTGAACGTGCAGAGGGGGACCAATGGGTACTCCAAGACGCTGCAGCTGATTCGGAAACCCGTCTCCACCAAGAACAAGTCAAGCGCTGCCTCGCAGCTGTATCCGTCACCCCGCTTCACACAGCTGATGGCGTGCGCCCGGACGGCACAACTGATGGTGCGGAACGCACCAGAGCTGTGTGGGGACGCGGTGCGGGCACCACCAACACTGGTCAGAATAGCAGGTGCATGTGTGATGCGACCTATGACGAGTGGCAGCAAGAGCTCTGACAACCTATACTGCATTCAGGATATGGGTCTCATGGGACAGTACTGTGCCGCTGCACAACAAGTCGGGGGCCTGGCGTGCGTATACGCTGCAAAGAAGTGGCCGGGAGTGGATCAGGTGCACTCCCATGCATTCATTGCAGTCCTGTGAGTTTGGCAGGCCTCACCAACAGGGCCCTTGATCTGGCGGTCCAGTCCGCTTCACGGTGTAACACAGTCGTCGCTGGCGCGTGTTTGGTACATGTACCGCATCTGAGCCGATGCAACACTGTGCAGGCGCCATCAGTACTGGCCTCCTACGAGGACCTCACGTTGAGCCTCATCCAACACTGGCGATGCATTGACAGACGTGGCTCAGCGGTGGATAACGTNTTGTGTGATCCAGCCATGCACAGGACTACGGTGACCATGCATGGAGTGGATTCACGGGCTGACCGGAGTGGCTATGGGGCAGCCATGCACCGATGGCTGACCATATGCACGAGCAATGCATGCAAGATTGCGTGCGCAGACATTGATTCTGATCGTATCGTATGAGACGTTGATTGAACGCTTATATAGGCTCTACAGATCGTAGTGTAATCACTCTCTCTTCTACTGTCCTAAGACTCACGTGCATTCATCCTCCAACTGAAGGTACAGGCGCTGTCACGGACAGATACCTAAGACAGCAAGGTATGTGACAGCACCAACCCCTGCGCATGACGACATGCTCAGGATCCCACAGGCCTTAGGCCGCGGTCCACTGAATTACAACATGGTATCGGTGATGATTGTGGGATTCTTGTGATGTCTGTTAGCATGCGATAGAGTCCAGGGGGAACCTGCGGTTACGGCTGCACGCTCCGATGAGTGTGCTACAGCGCTCTAGTGTATAGCCGACCGTAGAGAGACTATAAAAGCTAATGCAGAATGCTACGGCGGAGCTGCATTATGCTTGTTGTGCTGTTCTCGCAAAGAGGCCTACGGGTCTGCGTTTCCTGCGACATATGGTGGTCATGTTGCAGGAACACCACCACTCCGAGAGCGATTCATAGGCATCTCGCCAAGGTCTATCGGTTCTGGACGGTGTGGAGGGAGCAGTTAACCTTCCGCATCATCGCACTCGCTCTACAGTGCGCCGCGAGCAGGCCCGCGGAGGGTCAGTCCATGCCCCCACGGGGAAGGACAAGACGCTGGACCTACGGTATCTCAGTGTTAACCCTCTGCAAGGCCGCCATGCCGGGCAACGCTGATCCTACGGGGAAGCGGGTGCTTCAGGCAGCGGTGCACGGAGCGTAGGAAGTGCCACACGTTGCCCAGACAGCATGGCAGCGCAGCAGATACCACCTCCGATACCGCAGCCCTTCGCAGGCTGCGATGTCATCCCGGGGCGGCAGCAAACAGCCGGGACGATCGATGTTGCAACTCCCGCGAGCGCGCTATCGCTCGTAATGCCTAAGTCTACGCCGGGAAAGTCGCTAGTAGACAAGCACAAGTTCCCGGTATGGAACCACAGATATGATCACTTTCGGGTGTTCAAGAAAGAGGTAGAGAGTTGGGCAAACATGGTGGGGGAAAGTAGCCTGCTAGTGAATGATCCACTGGCACAGAATAGCCAGGCTCATGAGTCAGTCAAGCATTGGCTATTCGTGACATTACCGAAGGAGGATAGGGATTTCGTGTCAGACTGCAATTTTGTCCATGAGATATGGGCATTGCTGCATGCCAAGTACATGCCTTCTGTCGAAGTAGAAATACAGAAGCTATACCAGCAACTCAGTGGTGCGAGGCAGGCGGGAAAGCCACTTGAGAAACATGTCAACGAGGTAGTTGGTATAGTGAACCAGATGAGGGGTCCTGGGAGAAGCTGTGCCTGATCAGTTATACCGCTCTAGGCTACTGGCAGTGGACAAAGAGTATGCACTGCTGCAGCCGATGCTGCAGCAACTGCCAGTGCAGCAGATAGTGTCCACGCTGCTGACGCATGCTCAGAATAGCAGCCAGTCTGCCCATCGCGATTCCCACGGGATGATCGCGGTGGTCAGCAGAGATTTGGGGGACGAGGGTATCGTGGTGGACGCCACGGTGGTCGCCATGGTGCACCCCCAGAGGTTGCCGCAGTGGGAGCAGGGGGAGCAGATAAGCGCAAGTGCTTCAATTGTGAGAAGCCTGGCCATCTGCAGAAAGATTGCCCTTTGCTCTCCGCAGAGGTCAAGCAATTCCTACAGAAACAGGCAGCTGCAGGGCGAGGCCGTGGCAGAGGCCGCGGGGGCCCTCAGGTGGCTGTGGTAGACCTAGCGGAACTGCGAGCTGACTGTGCTGATGGGCCGTCGCCCAATATGCCATACACCTTTCTGGTGGATAGCGGGTCTGACCTGAACATATGCTTTGACTATAGCATGTTCAGTGAGATCAAGCCACCAGATATCACAGAGTGCCAGCCCTTAGACCAGGGCAGGCTTAAGATATATGGCATGGGCACTATCAGGGCGAATGTGGGGAAGTACGTGACAGTACAGGGTGAGTTGGTGCCTGTGGATGTTGAGCTGGATCATGTCTACTGGGTGCCAGCCAGCCCGATCAATATCCTATCAACGACTGTGCTGAAGCGGTCGAATGTGTACTTACACACAGGCAAGGCAAACACAGTAGAGATGCCGGGTTTTTATGACCAAGCACAAACATTTGTGGGCAACTGTGAGCAGGGAGTTGATAGTGATGATAACCCCACATTGAGCTGGTATTGCGGGACGGGCAGACCGATATGGGAACTGCGCCCTGTAGATTCAGGGACAGACTGGACCAGTGCCAACAACCTTTTCCACAGAAATAGGAAATGGGTTGGTGAGCAGGCGAGAATCGCTGCGGTAGATGGTGTGCCTATTGGTCAGAGATCTTCTTACCGACTTGACCCAGCATTTCTGGTGCATCTCTCGTTTCACCATGCGGGCAACCGGATTCTCAAACTGATGACTGAGAATCCAGACCTGTATGACCTCAAGTTGCCTAAACCCACGGGAGTAGCGCTTGAGTGTCATGGTTGCCACGTGGCGGAGCAGAGAAGTGGTGACAGAGCACGGCATGGGGGCAAAGTGACAGAGAATGCCTCGTATGCTGGAGAAGTATTGCATGCGGATCTGGCTGGACAGATTAAGCCAGTAGGCATAGGCGGAATGAACTACGTCCTGGTAGTAGTGGATGAGTACAGCAGGTACTCACATGTGATCCCGCTGAAGTCAAAAAGCGGTGCTGCGGAGATGATATGTCTTCTGATAGAACGCATCCGCACTCAGATTGTCTATGACAAGGAGGTAGGGGTGCGGAGGCTGCACACGGACCAAGGAGGTGAGTTCAGCTCGAGTCAGCTGGCTCAGTACCTTGAGTGGCGAGGGATAGTACACACGTTCACTGACACCGCCCAACATGAGTCAAATGGGTTGGTAGAACGAAAGATCGGTGTGCTGAACACGTCAGTGCGGGCGAGTCTGCTGCAGGCAGCAGTGCCTGCATTCCTGTGGCCAGAGGCATACATGTGCGTGAACCATGCACACAACCTGACGCCGAGCACAGCACTGGAGGGTGTGAGGCGGAAGGAGGCAAAGCAGAAGCTGGAGGATAGGTTTGTTGCCACCAGCTCTGAGCCATGGTCCACGAACGTGCAGCAGCGGGCTAAGCAGCTGAGAGTCAGGAAGGCTGCAGCGCATGCGCTGAGTCTGAATGAGCTGTGTGAGACGCTGGTTGCCAGGAGAGAATTGGCATTTGTGGCACAGCACATGAGAAATGTGAATGTCAGAGAGATTGTGCCATACTTGTTGTGGTTTAGGAAGGTCAAGGAAGATGACTTCCGTCTCGTGGTGGCACAGGTGAAGCCTTTCGGGTGTCCAATGTATGTGTATCCAAGGAGGGTGCACTTCAGGCACCTGGAAGCGCGAGGAATCCTCGGTGCCTATATGGGACCGGGTGGAGGTCCTCACATGGACAGGGTTTACGTGAAACGTGGGAATGGGGGAGCAGTGCGGATGTACAGGCACACGGCTGCTCCACCTGCTCTAGTGAAGGATTTCGCGCAGCGATTTCACATGGCTGGGGAGGCTACGGCGGACCCAGTTGTGCTAGAGAACTATGAGCAGGGTGAGTTTGAGATCCTACCCGATCAGTACACCAGTGTAGTGCCGGAAGCTGAGTTCTTGCCCAACATGAAGAAGTGGGTGAAGAGCACTAGTGTGCGGGCAGTGCGTCCACCAGCCAGTCGTGAACACATGATGCCAGAGAGGGGCAGAAATGTGGATTGGGCTGAGGGGGAGCATCCGGGTCTGGGCCATCAACACTGGGAACCAGGACGAACGCTGCACAGGCGTTTCAAACCGACAGACGAGCTACCTGAGGGTGAGCCCGAGTTTTCTCCTAGAGTGTTGGGTGCAGAGCTGCTGGCGCGACATGAGCGCTGGCACACACCAGAGATCAGTGAGGCAGTGGTTGCAGCACGCTGCGATCATGCAGCGGCTGACAATGCTGCAGCGGTGGCACACTGGGACTATGATGCAGCAAACCAGCCGTCTGGGCCTTTACACCATGAGTTTAGGCCTGCAGAGACGATCCCTACGAGGGATAGGGCTGTGTTGCACATAGGGGACTGTGATATCCATCCGCTTCCAACTGATGAGGAAGTGAGTGATACTGAGTCTAGTGATGGAGGTGAGGATGACTCTGCGTCTGAGTCTAGATCCCGCTCGCGTTCAGCGGAACCAGTCCAGCGGTCGATGGGCAAGGAGCTGAGTGAGCCACCCCCACCTGTGCGAGCTGACGGTCACGGCGGCGGCCGAAGTCACCGCGGGTCCACGGTGTCAGGGCGTGATGACCGTGACAGATATGATGAGCCGAGGCATATATCTGGGTCTGAGGGCCAGGGGCAAGGCGAGCTACGGCATGTGCCTAGCGGAATAGCGACAGGAGGTGATGGCTCAGGGGGAGAGTCAGCACCAAGTGCCGCGAGGGGCAGCGGAGAACGTCTGGATCCGCCACATGAGGTGAGGGTTCGATGGGTTCCAAAGCCTTTTCACTTGATTCGCAAAGTCTTAAGACCTGCTGTCCATGCTGTGGGAGCAATTGTGAGTGATGCTGCTGTTGAGCGCATTTCCCCGGAGGAAGCACGTGAGCATGTGAGTGATGCTGCGAGCCCCACAGTAGTGAATGATGATGAGAATGACGTCGGTGACTGTTCTGATGGAGTGTCAGCTGCAGCTGACAGTGTGCCTCCTGATGCAGAAAAGACGACGGGGCAGAAGGTGACTCCAAACGGTGGCCCTACTGCTAGCCTTAGTGAGTCCAGGCGTGCAGCTACCGTGAGGAAGAGGGTCGAGGCCGTAGTAGATGATCCAACGGTGCAGCAGGCCATGCGTGGCGCTCATCGTGAGAAGTGGATCACGGCAATGCTCGATGAGCTGACCTCCTTAAGAGAACATGATGTGTTTGATGAGCATGATGAGCATGAGCATGATGTGTTTGATTTGGATGAGCTGGTTGAGTGCCCAACAGGAGTGAAGCCTGTGACAGGCAAGTGGGTGCTTAAGATCAAGCGAGGAGCACAGGGTGAAATTGAGCGTTTCAAGGCCAGATACGTAGCCAGGGGATTTACGCAAGTGGAGGGCGTAGATTTCTTTGAGACATGGGCACCTGTGGGCAGTTATGCTACCTTCAGGGCTCTGTTATCAGTCTGTGCAGTAGAGGATCTAGAGACGAGGCATATAGACATCAAATGTGCTTTCCTGAATGGTGTTCTGGAGGAGGAAGTGTATGTGGCACAACCTCCGGTACTAGACGATGGGTCTGGTATGGTGTGGCGTCTGAAAAAGGCGTTGTATGGTCTGAAGCAAGCTGCCAGGGAGTGGCACAAAGCGCTTGCAGAACTCTTGTTGAATATGGGTTTTGTGAGATCAGCCAGTGACCCTGCACTGTTCATTTGCAAAGTAGGACGTTGTCTTATTTTTCTGTGGGTCGATGATCTGCTGATTTTCGGCCACAGAGAGCAGATGGATGATGCCATCAGAAAGATTCTTGAGGCATTTGAGGGTCGTGACCTGGGGGAGCTGGGATATGTGCTGGGCATGGAGGTCATACGTGATCGAACTGCTCGCACTATCACCATCACACACAGAAAGAGCATCAGGGACATGCTAGAGAGATTTGGCATGAGTGGGTGCAGACGGGCGCCAACTCCGTTGGTACCAAAGCAGAAAATGTTTAGTCTGAAGGAAGATCCTAGCCAGGCGAAGGCTACAGGCACAGAGCATAAGAGGTTTATGCAAGCCGTAGGAAGCATCCAGTATGTGGCAGTTGTGTCGCGTCCAGACATTGCGTTTCCGGCTAATGTCTTGGCCAGGCATATGGCTGGGAGTGCCAAATGTCATTGGAATGGTGTCCTTCACGTACTGAGATACCTGCGAGGGACCATAAACTTTGGCTTGACCTTTAGTGGCTCCAATGGGGGATGTGAGGTGTTGGAAGCATTTACGGATGCTGACTTCGCCAATGGTGCTTGCTTGAAGAGCGTGTCAGGAGTAGTAGTCCGGATGCATGGGAACTGTGTGTTCTGGCGTTCGAAGAGGCAGACTATTGTGGCTGGTGATACAACTGAGGCAGAGCTCATAGCAATGAGTTCAGCAGCCAATGAGGTGATGTGGGCTAAGCAGTTGTGCACTGATCTTGGTTTGTCGGCTGTGAAGCCAACGCTGTGGGGCGACAACAAGAGTGCCAACTTGCTAGCAGTGAACCCCATCTCTAGTGACCGCTCTAAGCACATCAGGGTCAGGGACCTGAGGGTCCGAGAGTTCGTAGAACTCGACGAGTTGACTATCAGCTGGGTTAGCACGGTAGACATGCTAGCTGATATGTTTACAAAGGTGTTGGCAGGACCAGCACTGGCAAAATTTAGAGATAGACTGCAGCTTGCGGTAGTACAAGCTTAGTCTAGGGGGAGTGTCGTGATCCAGCCATGCACAGGACTACGGTGACCATGCATGGAGTGGATTCACGGTGCTGATCCGGAGTGGCTATGGGGCAGCCATGCACCGATGGCTGACCATATGCACGAGCAATGCATGCAAGATTGCGTGCCGCAGACATTGATTCTGATCGTATCCGTATGAGACGTTGATTGAACGCTTATATAGGCTCTACAGATCGTAGTGTAATCACTCTCTCTTCTACTGTCCTAAGACTCACGTGCATTCATCCTCCAACTGAAGGTACAGGCGCTGTCACGGACAGATACCTAAGACAGCAAGGTATGTGACAACACCAACCCCTGCGCATGACGACATGCCCAGGATCCCACAGGCCTTAGGCCGCGGTCCACTGAATTACAACAAGATCCACCTCGCTAGATGCATGAACTGCGCGAGTTTGTGTTGATGAGCGTTCATGGGCGACGTTGACAGGTTGGAGCCCATAGTATATGCTGTTTCACATGGAATCCTTGCCACGACCAGCCAATTCCACCCACCTGAAGAACAAAACCTTGCAGGCAGAGTTGGCTGCACTGCAGAAGCATATCGACGCAGCGTTGGAGGACGCCATGCCTTAGATCGCACAGGATCGGCATGGCTGGCGGCCATGGTAGCAGCAGGGTGAACTGCCTGCCAGAATGGAGTGTGGACATGCATAGAGGAGCATGCGGGGATGTAGGAAGCTGAGATGTAGTGAGCTGGTGTGTCTCAGTGACACGAGCGCTGTTGCCAGGGAGCCCTGCAGAAGGCGCCAGCAGTGTGGTTTTGCGATCCGAGGAGGACGTCCTTGGTGACGCGGGTGGGGGACTCGAGTCCGAGGAGGACGTCCTCCTACGGACGCCATCGGGATGTGATCTTGGTGGCAGGCGGACCTGCGTCTCCGACGAGGACGCCATGATGACGCTTAGGTGACCCATATTTTATACCCACCATGCCATCATGACGCCCGTGCCTCGCCATAGTGACGTCATCATGTAACATGTAATCTTATCATTGACGTCACTTCGACGACATCCTCCTGTCATCCGAGCGTCATCCAGCCGTCCGCATAACATCGTCGGGTCATCGGAGCATCCGCCTGGCATCATCCACGTGTCCTCATCCTGTCCTGATACCGTACTCGTTAGTTTGAGTACGCCACGCCACTATCCCGATGACGTCCCTCCGCAGTCATCCGACCGTCACTTTCGTGCCATCCGCACATCCTTCGTGTACGTCCTCCTCGGGCTGGCAGCATCATTATAGTGTGGGGGCGAGGCTGGGGCCCACTTCGCTGCATGCTCTGAGTGCACAGAGGCTGGCGGTGCAGAACCACACTTCATGGACTGCGATGTTGCGGATGTGGCTGTCTGGCTTGCGGATTAATCCGCAATATTGGGACGAGTCTGGTGCTGAGTAGGGCTGTCCCCTGCGAGGGGGCCCATCACTCAGTCCTATGGTACTCCCAGTCCTGTCGCGGACACCAGAAACACTCCAGACTGACTGTGGGAGCACTGTAGGGCATAACTAGGTACTCTGGGATGGGCTGCGGGCCGTTTGGGCGATGTGGCGAAAAGCCCAAACCTCGCGACCGTTTCAGCCGACAATGCCGTGTTTACCCAAACTGCCTCAAGAAGGCCCCAAACTCGCCCCAAAGCACTGCCATCGTTCCCAAAGCATACACAACACTTACAACGCAGTTGACATTGGTGTTACTTGCACCTGCTTGGGTAGTACCTTGCCTCAACCGTTCGTGATCCGTCTGTGGTCCGCCGGCGTGTCCGCCATAGGTACCGACTGTACACACTTGGTGTACGGGCCGCTGACAGAGTGTATTAGTCTGTTTATAATAATGTTTAAGGTAAAAAGCAGGGAGCTTGAGGAGGATCAGCACGCCGATGTGATCGGCGGTGCGGTTGGAGTCGCGCGGCAACACGCACGGGCCATCTAGAAAGGCCTAGTCATCGAGCAGTGACCTGCGTAGGTTCGTGAGAATATCTAGGCAATGTAGCTGCCTGATCTACGTTACAGCTTTTGCATTGTGAACTATACGAGCTTGCCATAGTGCTTGTGCTGCATGTTTTGGTGCTGCAATGTAGGCTGGTCATGAGGCTGGTGAACGTTTCCGATGGTGGACCTTTTGCCTCCAACCGCACGATTATGATCACAAAGCACTTTAGCATGGTCCAATTTACTGAATGTGCAATAGCTCATCGTGTACATGTCTTCCATTCGCGTTTCCCGCCAGCTGCAGATAATAGGGTTGCTTCACCGGTCTTCTATAGTACATACACGGAGCACGGTGCAACCCACATGACACTACGACATCTCACAGGCAGAGCAAACTCAAACCTACATCAGTTCAGGCATACACGAGTGACAATGAACTTGTAAGCAGTCTAGTTTGCCCAACGTTTGCCCATGTGGCTACGTGATACCTTATCATACGTGAAAGGTTCCAGTGTAGAAACTGCCCACTTCCTCGTTAGTGGGGCATTTCGGTACATGCTTTTCCCACCACCCTTGAAGTGCAGCTTGCGATATTATCGGCTCACTCCCATGGCCAGCAAAATTTAAAAGTGAGAGATGAAGAAGGCAGGCTGCACAATCCAGATCTGCATGCAGCAGCTTCCACTGGTGGATGGATGGCTACACACGGTGCCCACTGCTGTACCACACACGTACATACATAGTATTTTGTACAGTCAGGGACCTAACTGTTTTCCCCAATCGCTCAGCTGCTATCAGTCGACCAAACACAATGCAGTTGTCACCACGAATGTGGTGATATGTAAGGTGCTAATGGAGCAGAGCAGGTCCACCCACCTGAGCCTGCATGGTGCCCAGCCCACACGTCCTCCAGCCTAGGAACAGGTGTCCACAAGGGTCCCCGGTGGAGTGAGGCGTCCCAGTAAGTGTGTCTTACTCATTGATAGATCTAGGACACAGCAGCGCCGAGGCAACAGACCAGGCAACAAGCAAACAGACAGACCGGCCACCGCAAGCACCAAGGCCATGCGCCGCACGAGCAAATGCCAGAACGAACTAACGCCAGCGCGAACGCAGACACGCACACACCACGCAGTACCACGCAGGCCACGCGCACACCAAACACACAGTCAGCACTCGCCGGGCCCACAAGCCCTCGTCGACTCGACACTCGCAGTCTGCACGGGCGCGCCAGCCCACGCTACGGCCTAGTCCGAGGCCGCGAGGCACCGGTCCCAGGAGCCGTAGCCACAGCCAGCCCGGCAGCACGAGCGGTGTCCGGGGAGGGGGGAAGAGGAGAAACGGCGGACATGCGCTGGGAGGAGGGAAGAGGGAGGGAGAAGGAGGGACGGGTGCCGGGGGGGGGGGGACTGCAGGGCGAAATGGGTGGGGGGGGGGGCCCGCGGGACGAGACGAGCGGAGGGGGGGGGGGGGGGGGGGCGCGACGCAAGCCTATGCGCGATGGCCTGTCAGCGCCGGCAGGCCATCTTTGGGGATAGGAAGGCCCGGCAGCAGCGCCCGTCCGACCAGTCCAGCACGGAGGGGCGCAGCCGCGCGGGCTTGGCGCGCCAGCGTGCAGCACAATTTTGTGAACAAGTCGGCATGGCATTGAGCAGGAAAGTACGCTTTGACACCGCGCCGTGCCCCGCGGCTACCTCCGCGACCGTCTGGAGGAAGCGGTACGCGTCCCGTCCAACCCTGCCGTACGTCTCATGTACGAGCGGGATGAACTGGGCGGCACCTGTGACGGCGCCATATTTGTCGCGCTTTTGCCGTTCGCCCTTCTCGGCGGTCGCGCCAGCCTCACGTGACGCGCCGCGCACATGCGACCTGGCAAGCGGGTGCATCACCTTCACGTCCGGCAGCGCCATGCGCGTGGAGAGGAATGCCAAGAGGTCGCCGCGCTGCGGAGGCCGCTGCGATCGGGGCAGCGGGGGTGTGGGAGGGGGCGCTGCCTCTCGGTTAGGGGCGGGGGGCGCGTCGCGCGCCGGGGCGTGGGCCGCGGCGGGGGGGCGGTAGCGGCAGTAAGGGTAAGGGTGGCCAGAGCCGGGGCTTGGGTGCCATGAGGGGTGTGCGGCACGTTTGAAGCCTGGGGGGCCTGCGAGAGATGGGGTGGCGGTTTGATCGGCGCAGCATCGGCTGGGGGGTCCGGTGGCGGCGGCGGTGGCGGCGGCAGTGGCGGCGGCGGTGGTGGCGGCGGTGGCGGGCCTTGCTGACACGGCGCGGCCGGTGCACTCGCAGACGGCGCAGCCGGCGGGCGCGCGGAGCCTGCCGGCGGCGCGGCTGGTGGCGACTGCCGGCTGCCGCGGAGGGGGAGCACGCGTATGTCTCCGCGGAGCTTGCCAACGTGCGGCTCAAGTGATGAAGCGAGCGACGCACGCATGAGCACCCGCCTCCAAGCCACGGTGATGAGGTCGTGCTTTAGGACTGAAGTCGCCCATAGCTGTCCGCATATGACACTGTGCGTACCGGACGCAGCCACGCGGCCGCAGGGGCAGGCCTCATCCGAGTCCAGGACGGGTAGCAGCGGCTCACCCAGCTGCAGCAGCACAGCCACCTGGAATTCATGGCCGGTCAGGCCCGTCACCGGGCCGGGGCAGGCAGTGAGGAACGCCGAGGCCAGCGAGCCAGAGCAGCTGAGGAGGCGAGCGAGATCAGCGCACGCCGTCTCCGCCGATTGGGGATTCGGACCGAGCTTCAGGGTCTCGAGATGGTCGCGCGTGGCGGTCCAGCGCGCGTCGGCCTCCGCCCGGCTGAGCGCGCTCTGCAGCTGCGTCATGCGCAGCTTCGAGCCAGCGTCAGACGCCCATGCGTCGGCTGGGGTCGGGCTGTCTGAGATTCCCTGCACAGCCGGCCATGCCTTCCGCAAGCGTGCGAGGCGGGCCTGGTGCTGGACCGCGGTGTCGCCGCGGAACGGCTTGCCGCCGGCGATGCCGTCCGCGAGCACTGCGTGCGCAACTGCTGCTGACGCGAGGTGCGCGGCGTCAGCAACGTGTAGTGTCGCAGACGCATGCCGCCATGTCTATGAGGGAGCAGGTAAGTGTGTGCATACACTCTGATATGAATCAGGTCATTCGTGTGCCGCGTAGCCGAGTTGGGGGCGCCCATAGGCCATTTCGGACATGACACAGCACTGTCAGAAAGTTTGAGGCGATTTGTCCAAAATACCCAAACACAGAGACGTTTTTGGCCCAAATGTACCACTTTCCCCAAACGTCCAAATCAAGCCCGCAGCCCTTCCCAGAGTACCTAGTTATGCCCTATAGTTCTCCCAAAGTCAGTCTGGGGTGTTTCTGGTGTCCGCGACAGGACTGGGAGTACCATAGGACTGAGTGATAGGCCCCCTCCCCTGCGAGAACTGGCCGCTGATGATCTGGTTGATGATGTTAAGAATGGTGTCTCTAGCCTGGATGCTGGCGGATGCGGCGGATTTGTGACTTGTTCGTACGGCCAGCCGCTCAAAGGAGTTGTGTAAGTTGCCGAGGACACTTTGTAGATGGTCCTAAGTGATGCGTGGTGCGGCTTTGTCGATGGGAGGGAGCTGGGCTGGTTCTCCTGGGGGGTAGAGATCTTGGAGATTGGCGACGTCTTCTGGTGTGGGTTGGTGGACGATCGATCCGGGGGTGAAGCATCCTGCCGCTCGGCAGAGGCTGTGCATAATCAGCTGTGTGCGGATACGGGCTGCTGTACACTGGTCGCATGTTTGCTTAGCTGGGTTAGTGCGATTTTTCATGCGGCGTTCTTCGTATTGGATGGGATCCCTGCCTTTGCTGTGGGCTTAGATCCTTGCTGCTACGCGGCGTTCGAGTCCATCGGGGCTGTCGTCGGTCAGGATCTAGGTTGGATACCACAGCATGGCTGTGGTTGCAGCTGTGGTTGCTGCGTGGTCTGCAGGTGGGACAACGGTCGTGGCTTGGAGGAGCTTGGCCAGGCCTTCCCCAAAGGCGTGTGGGGAGCCTTTTGGGATGGTCTATCTTGGTCTTTCGTGGTCATCGTTGTCAGTGTTGGGGGTGTGTGGTCGCTGATCAGCTTTGGGAAGGCTGGGGGTTGCTGGGGTGGAGGCGCACGGGATGTGCTTGCTTGGCCCGTGGCTGTTCCGCTTGGGACTGCTAGGCTTGCTAGTGGGTGGGGCTGGGATCCCGACGGGCTTCGTTCTGGCATTCACTGTCGTCCGGCCTCTTCGTGAATCTCTGGTGGAGGTCTTGTGGCTGCATTCTGCGCTGCCTGGGCCTGCTGCGCTGTGTGAGCCGATGGGATAGCTGAGGATCTTCCCGCACTTTGGGCATTCTACAGAGGTGCGGCTAGTTGGTCGGGCTGCCATTGGTGTGGCAGATCTAGGCCTTAGGCAACTGTGTGCAAGCTAGGCGTTGGTGTGCCGGCAGGTGTAGTGCAACAATGCCTGCATGAGACTGCGGGAGTAGGACGTTGATGCATAGATTTGCATGGTGATCAGCGAGTTCGCCGTCACATAAGGGACTGACTACCAGTTCACCAGTCATTGTGTCTGACTGGCTGAATGGCAGGTAAGCGTTTCTTAGACTCTGTTTGCATACCGCTGTGAGTTGGGTGGATTACGTGGAATGTAATCTCACTTATGGTGGGAGTGGCGACGATGGACCGCAGGACTCTGGCCTTCGGTGTCTTCAGGGGACTACAGCTCTGCTGCGGGGCGGAGGCTGTGCAGAGATTGGATGTTTTTAGGCTGGTGCGAGCAGCGGCTCGCCACGCAGAGTGGGTGTTGTGGAATGGCATTCCACATGCAATCATGCATAAAACTGCTTGGACAACCTGAGTGACTCAGACAAATACAGCTCTGCACATAGCGTCCGATGTAATTACAGACCAGCATCAGCAGCTACCAGTTGGCCGAACCACACTGCACCCCATCGGTTCGTTGTGGCTTTTGCGCCTGGGAGAGTGATTGCTTTTTGCTGGTGTCTACTTTCGGGGGTTTTGGCCGTCTACTTTCCTTCTGTTGCCCTCGCTGCCGGGCTATTGCGTTCATCTCCGTGTATAACACTGCACCCCATCTAAGTTTGCACACCTCACAGTTCACACCAGTCTAGATCTGCCTCGTCAGCCCACAGGGCAGGCCGATCACGTCCGGCAGCCAATACTTCATGTCATACCCTCACCCCGCAAGCCATAAGGACAACGCCCGGCCTGGTTGGTCAAAGTCATGGTATCAGACATTCGCGGGTCATCCCGGGTCTTAATGACGTCGCAGTGTATTTCCCGTCAGCAGATCCGGACTGGTCGGCACCTCGGAGTAATCGACGTGGCCACTAAGCCTGCGCCGGACAGTATTGCCGCGCTTCCAGTAACGACGATATGAGCCTTTCAGGTCTGTCAGGCACACCATGCTTTAACCAACTTATAGTCAGTCAGACCTCCCTCACTGTCGTATGAGGTCCCTGTGGGCACTGTCAAGTTGCTCGCAGGTGATGCGAGGCCAGCTCTAACAGGGAGGTTCCTGGGCGCATTCCAACGGTAATTATAATATAATATAATATAATTTATAATAATAATGATGATAATAATAATAGTAATAATAATAATAATAATATAATTATACCGTGCGCTTGCTGGGGTTATGCACGCTTGGAGCGACCTAACTGGGGCGCCATCCATTTCTTGCATCACATTGCTTGACACAGGTTTGCTGTTTCCATAAAGTCGTTGTGTGATTGCCTGAAGCATTCCAGTCCCATCGACCTCCGTGTCCGGGCGCCCGCGGCACACAGTCAGCTGACGTCAGTTGCGGCCCATCCGCTCCATTCAGCCACAGACGAGGTACGCGCCGTCTCGCGCAGTCCTCCCTAGCTTCATATAAGCCTGACGGGCATCGATCCCAGAGTCTCCCCTGACCTTTCTTTTTGTGTTTAACTTCATTCAGATCATGGCGGACGAACCACCGCCGCCTGATGTCACGTGGCAGGCACTTTGCCTCCTCATCAGCACACCCGACGGCGTCGACTACTCGACAGCCGCGGCGCAACAGCCAGGAATTTGCACCCGACTTAGGGTCGATCTTGATAAATTTCGTACTGTCATTATAATTAGGTCTAGACCTAACGTGCGTACAGATCTATTTACTGGTTTAGCGCTCTTGTCAAACTCGCTTCGAAGGACTTTCATAAACCGTTATTTAGCGCCATGGCGAACAATGCCCGCCAATGCCTGTTTTAGTCTCCGTTTGACCTGGGCAGAATACCTTTCCAGACCCTGGAACGCAAGATGCCTCGGGCAGAGATAGATGCTATCATGTCGGCCGATTCGGCCTTGGAGTGCAATGTTCATTGGGGCCCCGGCCAAGGGCCGCAGGCCAACCTCCATAGTCCGGCGACGATGACTGCGCTAGCGAGGTTGGGCGATCATTTCGCGGCACCCGTCCTATGTCTTGCGTACGCATTTGCCAAAAATTACAGGGCTTTCACAGTCGCTTGGCTGAAATGTCCGTTTAGTACGAGCCGTTTAGACTTTGTGGCCGTCGAGACGCGGGTTGCGGCGCTCCGCATCTCAGCCTTTGTCAACAATCCGGGCGATGCCATCATCGCGCTTGCCCGTCAGGCGATTCCGAAGCTAGAGTATGTTACGCACGCGATGTTCCATGCGTTCCTCAGCCAGGACTACCAGAAGGCCACCCTCTTGGACGGCGTCATCATGGTTCATATATCCGAGATCGTCACGTCACCAGCGCCGCTGTACCTCAACTCGATCTCGGATATATGAACTATGATGACGCTGTCCAAGAGGGTGGCCTTCAGGTAGTCCCGGCTGAGGAACGCATGGTACATCGCGTGCGTAACATTCTCCAGCTTCGCAATCGCCCGACGGGCAAGCACGATGATGGCATCGCCCGGGCTGTTGGCAAAGGCTGAGATGCGGAGCGCCGCAGCCCGCGTCTGGTCGGTCACAAAGTCTAAACGGCTCGTACTAAACGGACATTTGAGCCAAGCAACTGTGAAAGCCCTGTAATTTTTGGCAAATGCGTACGCAAGACATAGGACGGGTGCCGCGAAATGATCGCCCAACCTCGCTAGCGCAGTCATCGTCGCCGGACTATGGAGGTTGGCCAGCGGCCCTTGGCCGGGGCCCCAATGAACATTGCACTCCAAGGCCGAATCGGCCGACATGATAGCATCTATCTCTGCCCGAGGCATCTTGCGTTCCAGGGTCTGGAAAGGTATTCTGCCCGGGTCAAACGGAGACTAAAACAGGCATTGGCGGGCATCGTTCGCTATGGCGCTAAATAACGGTTTATGAAAGTCCTTCGGAGCGAGTTTGACAAGAGCGCTAAACCAGTGAATAGATCTGTACGCACGTTAGGTCTAGACCTAATTATAATGACTGTACGAAATTTATCAAGATCGACCCTAAGTCGGGTGCAAATTCCTGGCTGTTGCGCCGCGGCTGTCGAGTAGTCGACGCCGTCGGGTGAGCTGATGAGGAGGCAAAGTGCCTGCCACGTGACATCAGTGTCATGCTAGGATGAAAGCCGAGAGGGGTGCGCTGAAGAGCGCGTACCTCTGAGGTGAATCGATGGATGGGCCGATATTATGTCCATACACGGAGGTCGAGAGGACATGGGTATAACACAGTACACAACGAAGAACGTGGATACTGCAAACAGATCTTAAACAGTGTGTATGGAAATGGGTGGCACCCCAGTTAGGTCGCTCCAAGCGTGCCTAACCCCAGCAAGCGCACGGTATAAATACCGCTGGAATGCGCCCAGGAACCTCCCTGTTAGAGCTGGCCTCGCCGAACCTGGGAGCAACTTAACAGTGCCCTCAGGGACCTCCTGAGAAATGAGAGAGGTCTGATTGTGAGTTGGTCAGAGCGTGGTGCGCCTGAGAGGCCTGAAATACATGTTCTGTCGTGACGGAAATAATGGCAGCTGTCCGGCGCAGGACGGGATGCCAGGTCGATTACTCCGAGGTGGCGACCTGTCCGTCGAACCTGCTGACGGGCACGCTGTGAGACGCCATCATGACTTACCAAGGCCTGACACCACGATCTAAACCAACCAGGCCGGGAGGTACCTTGTAGCTTGCTGGATTGGGGCATGAGATGAAATATGTGCCTCCGGACGTGATCGACCATGTGCTGTGTGCTGACGATGCTGATTGGTGTTCACTGCGAATTGTGCACACTTAGATGGGCCACAGTGTGCTTCGACAACTAGCAGCTGCTGATGCTGTATGTGCCTGAGTCACTTACTTTGTCCAAGCAGTTTTAATGCATTATTGCATGTGGAATGCCATTCCACAACAATCAGGCGGCGGTGGTTCGTCCGCCATGATCTGAATGAAGTTAAACACAATAAGAAAGGTCAGAGGAGACTCTAGGACCGATACCTGTCAAGCTTATATGAAGCTAGGGAGGACTGCGCGAGACGGCGCGTACCTCGTCTGTGGCTGAATGGAGCGGATGGGCCGCAACTGGCGTCAGTTGACTATGTGCCGCGGGCGCCCGGACACGGAGGTCGATGGGACCGGAATGCTTCAGGCAATCACACAACAATTGTATGGTAACAACAAATGGGTGGCAGGGAAACCACGCAACAGCAAATTCTTTGGGACACATCATGGCGTATCTATGTATGTAGCCATGGTAAACGCACAATAAGGCTGTGCTGGTGTGATATGTAGTGCTTCATCTCCCGCAGCTACGGAATCAGAGACGTGTGGCCCAAACCGGCTGCGCAATGCACTGGAATTATGATCAATTCAATAGAAATATTTTCCATGCTGGGCGTCAGTGAACATGATGATCGGTCCACAAACACAGCACCTTCCACGCGGTTGCGGACGGCGAAGTGTGATTGCACCACGCAACGTGTTGGGCAGCGCGCTGCGTACATGTGCACGACGCATATCCCCCCTGTCAATGTTGAGAATCACGATGCCTTGGATTGCGCATGCGCCTGCAGCCTGTTTGATGTTGCGTCAAGCGTGCACGCGAGTGTAAGATTGAGACGTGTGTTTGCAAACACCGCCATAGTTTCACTGCAGTTCAATGGTTGCAACGTCGTGTCGGTGCTCATGTACCCGCACACGTCGTGATAGCATCGTTCAGATGATCTGCCTACTGCTCTATGTCTATGATTGCCGGTACAGCGTTTTATCGTTGCTCAGCCACGGTCGTGTCACAAGAAGACTCAGATCTCTGAGGATGGCGAGCCCCGTCGCACTGCGACGGACAGAGCAAAGTAACTGCATCTTTAAATTGTTCGAGACTGATGATGGAATGATTGTAGCACGGCATGCAGGCCTTTGGCAAGTGTTCCGCGTGATGTTGTTACTTTGCAAGGTGCTGCAGCCATACATAGTGCAGCTGTTGCCGCTGCTACTATGCCTTGCACTGCATTCTTTACTGTTGTAACACGGACAAATGCGGCCGTAATCTAGGTGCCTGCAACAGCAAGAGCCATTGCGATCAGTAGATGGCAGCCCACAAGCCCACAGCAGTGCAGCCCACGGCCCCACATCTTCAGCAGCAGTAGCACCGGCCTGTGGCAATTAATCGAGCTCGCTGGTGTGCTGCAACTGCACCTCTCCAGATGTGTGGATGCTATTTGTGCCTTCGTGTTTTGCTGGATTGTTGGCCAGCTGCTTTATTCTCAGAGCTCGCTAGTGTGCAGGTCATTGGCTTTCCTGTTCAGTGCAGTCCACAGCTTAAGCATGATCACAGCCGGCTTGTGGCAATCCAGTGAGCTCGCTGGTGTGCTGCTGTTGCACCTCTCCAGATGTGTGGATACTATTTTTGCCTTCATGTTGTACAATATTGTTGGCCAGCTGCTTCGTTTTGTGCAGTGCTTGTGCTTGTACTAAAGTATTGTACTTTCTGAGCCAGCCCTGGATGTGTAGGACACGTAGATGAAGACATGGATCGTGTGCAACGGCAGAGGGCAAGTGATTTGATGATTTTTGAAGCATTGATTACTTGTGGCGCTTAGCACTGCTTCGGGCGCGCGCATGCACATAGGATGAGGCTGCACTTGCAGCTGTAGGCATAGGCGCCATGGCGCCAGCTAGATCAGACCTTGTCAGAACGACGGCGGACACGTTGCGTACATTAAGTACACCATGCAACTATATTACTGGACGTTAAAGCAGGCTCATTCAGTGCATGTGTGTGATTTGCGACGCTGTATACGTGCGAACGACATGGCCTGCCTCCCGATTGACACCCGCTCGGTTAATTGTATGACCTGCTGCATGCAAGACGGGTGAGCAAATGCGCTGGAATTCGCGAGCATCAGTACAATCGTATATCAATACAATGATGTGTGCTGGGTTATCAACGCACACGAATCGGCGTCGGGCGGATCGGTGGGGTTCACGCTGATCGGTGGGATACCCAGCGACAAGCAATTACAGGCAGAGTGCGCTCGCAAGCACTTGTGCAGGCAGCAGGAGGGACTCAGACACACCCAGAGCGCCAATAAATGACAATGTCAGTGAATTAAAGGCGCATGCCGATGTTTTCCCCGGGCAGGCACTCATCTTACCGGAGCCCCCTCCGAGCTTATCAACGCACTACTTCGACAGCACACCCGTTATACGACCTAACGACGATACATTGCCTATCATACCTATATAATCTACACATTAGCGCAAGATAAATGTCAGCGATGGTGCAAATACGCACCAAATAGAGCATGCACTTACTGGCGCCCCAATGGCTTTGAACCATGGGTCCCGCCGTTGAACCCCGGGATGCCCTAGCAGAGGTCTTAAAATGTAATAGTGGAGTCTGGAGGCGTTCTGCAGCAGTGCGCGTGTGTCAAGTGCGTGCTTTGATGGCCGCGCGATCTGTGCATGCGCATGCACAGATCGTGACTTGAGTCACGCATGCGTGACTTCATATATGCATTAGTGCACCGTGCCACACAGAGGGCGCGCATCACGGCCTAGTCAAAGCGTGCGCACTAACCACTACTCAGGCTATTCACGTGAACATTTATATCGTCTATTGAGCGTTTTCATAGAACACGTCATTCGGCCGACCTCCCCTCCCTCGAGCTCGGGCATCCGTCGGGTCAGGTAGCGGGTGCAAGCAGTTCTTGTAGAGATATTATAAATGCATCAGCAATATGTAGTAATATTATAAACGCCGCTAAAATGCGCCCAGGAACCTTCCTGTTAGAGCTGGCCTCGCCGAACCTGCGAGCAACTTGACAGTGCACTGACAGTGCACGTGCCCGGGCCCACAGGGACCTTCTGTGTTCTACCATGGCCACCTTGTGGAGCTTACATCTGTAACGTATCTCACTTGGTAGTGCCCACAGGGACCTCATATGATACTGAGGGAGGTCTGACTATGAGGTGGTTAAAGCATGCATATGGTGTGCCTGACAGACCTGAAAGGCTTATATCGTCGTGACTGGGAGCGCGGCAGTACTGTCCGGCGCAGGCCTGGTGGCCACGTCGATTATTCCGAGGTGCCGACCAGTCCGGATCTGCTGACAGGAAATACACTGCGACGTCATTCAGACCCGGGATGACCCGCGAATGTCTGATACCATGCCTTTAACCAACCAGGCCGGGCGTCATCCGTATGGCTTGCTGCACCCATGGGGGTATGACATGAAGTATTGGCTGCCGGACGTGATCGACCTGCCCTGTGGGCTGACGAGGCAGACTGGTGTGAACTGTGAGGTGTGGGGTGCAGTGTGGTTCGACTAACTGGTAGCTGCTCACGCTGATCCGTAATTACATCGGACGCTATGTGCAGAGCTGTATGTGTCTGAGTCACTGAGTTTGTCCAAGCAGTACTAGTTTAATGCGTTATTGCATGTGGAACGCCATTCCACAACACCTCCGCCCTTAAAAAAGAAGCGAAGCTTCTGCTGCATGAGACTGGTGCGGAAAACAAGGCGTTGAGGCATGGTGCAGCCGCGCGTAGTACGGATTTGAACTGGCAGTTGAAAGGCCGAGCAGAGCTGTTGGAACTGAGTCAACATCTAGAAGTATCTGGAAGTATCTGGTACATTCCAGGAGGATCTAGGATCACCTGTGTTCATGATTACGTCACCATGGAAGTGACTAGGACATGTGGTCTGGAGAGTTCGTGACGCGGAGAACTCTCTAGAGACACGCAGAGCACAAGACAAGTGCGATGTGTGCAGTAGGACATTGATTCTGCTGGGTGCCAGTACCTATATCAGGGCCGGCACATCATTGAGGTATTCACTTATGTTTCTTCTGTAACGACAGAGATCATTTGTCAACAGGTTATGGGTCCTGCGCTACCCTATAGCGTGTAGAACTGCGTGCAAGTTAACCGTTTGCAAGTCTCCGTAAATCCGCGTTCGACAGTAGCACTTCGATATCGAGATGGGCAAAGACGTAGAAGTACAATGGCTTACAGCTGACGATCAAATGTCAGCATGGAAGGCCTGATACAGCACCTGCGGTCGGCTGAGAGCAGCAACGGCTTGAGAGCAAGTCGAGCTCAGAGGCATGCGCAGACGTCCTGAAGGCAGTGGTGAAGCTGCACATGTCCAAGGTACAGTGCTACAGATGTCGGGAGTACGGACATTTCAAGAAGGATTGTTCGAAGAAGCAGCGGGGAAACAGAGGCAACGGTAGGCACGGTCAAGCGGGCGCGGGGACCATGACGGTATCTGCTGAGGCAGGTCATGGTAGGTTCAGTGCTCAGAAGCGACACAGTGCAATTGCAAAGGTGTCGGCTGCCGGCAAGGCAGGGTTCCACAGTGACGATGGCAAGGCCATCAAGTGGGTGTTCGATACAGGGGCTAGCTATCACATACTCAGGGAAGTCAAATTGAGGGAAAAGCCAGTAGCGGGAAAATTTTGCTGCGGAATGGCGGAAGTGATAGGTATAGTGACCCCGGAGAGCGAACAGGCTGTTCTGAGAACAGCGGTGCAGATGCCGGAGAATGGCATCGGATGTCAGGCCATGAGAAACGGCAGTAGCGAGATGGTGCCAGCGCTGGTAGCGAGTCGGGATAAGGCGGAGCTATGGCATGAGCGGCTGGGGCACCTGAGCTATGAGAGCATCCTGAGGATGATCAGGGATGAGTCGGTCACGGGATTAAACGTGAGAGAGGCATGGGTTTGCGCAAGAAGCTGACTGCCTGGAGTGAACAGGGTCAGTTTCTGGGGTGTGAACCGGGCACCAATAGTTGGCGTGTTCTGCTGTCGAATGGCACGACAGTTGTGCGCTGCCATGTGAAATTTATTGAGGGCACAGCAGCAGGGGGAGATGATGATGATGATGAACATGATCGTTCTGAGGCTGCTGAGCCGCTCAATGTGCCGCACGGCACGGAGATGCAGCGACCTGCGGACCAGGGGTCGGGGAGAGCGGAGAAGCCACCTGAAGACCGGGGGTCTGGGGGAGCTGGGCAACGACCTGGGGAGCTGGGGCGTGGGGAAGCTGATGAGGCATCATCCGAAGAAGCTGACGCACCCAAGCCACCCAAGAAGAAGGTAAGGTTTAGGCAGCCATCGGCAGAGACACCGACGAGGCAGCTGCGCACGTGCACCGTCCAGCAGGCTGAAGGATGGCTACGCACATGCTCAAGTGCATGATGATGGAGGAGTCTGAGGACCAGCCGGATGCTGAAACCTGGCGGGGTGCAAGAAGACGAATCGCTGGGGCTTGAGTATGGCAGCACCGGGAAACTGGAGTTTGAGGGTTTCTTAGACTCAGACTGTGCTGCGGATCCCGATAAGCAGCGGAGCACGGGGGGTTCTGTGTTTCTGCTGGCCGGGGGGGCAGTCGACTGGAGTTCAAAGTTCCTGCCGACTGTGGGGACTTCAACCATGAGGGCCGAATACATGGCGGCCGCAGCAGCAGCGGAGACAGCGCTGTGGGTGCGCAAGCTGAAGGCGACGACGCAAGATGACGGAGCGGCGTGCATCACTCTCAAGTGCGACAATCAAGCTGCTCTGGCGCTGATGCGCAATCCTACGCATAACCAGCGCATAACCAGCGTGCAAAGCACATTGATGTGTGTCACCATTTCCTGCAAGAGAGGGTGGCTAGGGGTGAGATTGATGTTGAGCTTGTGCCGCCTGCGGACATGATCGTTGATGTCATGACAAAGGCTCTTCCAAAGCCGCAGTTTGACAAGCATCGTAGCAAGTTAGGTCTGGTTGAGATCTATGAGGTTGATAATTCTGATACACCCTAGATATTGAATCAGGGGGAGTGTTGGAACTGAGTCAACATCTAGAAGTATCTGGAAGTATCTGGTACATTCCAGGAGGATCTAGGATCACCTGTGTTCATGATTACGTCAGCATGGAAGTGCCTAGGACATGTGGTCTGGAGAGTTCGTGACGCGGAGAACTCTCTAGAGACACGCAGAGCACAAGACAAGTGCGATGTGTGCAGTAGGACATTGATTCTGCTGGGTGCCAGTACCTATATAAGGGCCGGCACATCATTGAGGTATTCACTTATGTTTCTTCTGTAACGACAGAGATCATTTGTCAACAAGAGCCCACTGAGTGGGCCCGGGGGCAAATCAGGCCCTTGTAATAGGGGCTGAGCTGCGTCTGATGGACATGAGTTACACAAAGCTTCATCTGGCTGTGTGTTTGGTGTGCGCGTGGCCTGCGTGGTACTGCGTGGTGTGTGCGTGTCTGCTTTCGCGATGGCGTTTGTTTGTTCTGGCATTTGCTCGTGCGGCGCGTGGCCTTAGTGCTTGTGGCGGCCGGTCTGTCTGTTTGCTTGTTGCCTGGTCTGTTGCCTCGGCGCTGCTGAGTCCTAGATCTATCACTGTGTATTACACAGTTATAGATCTAAGAACAGCAGCGCCGAGGCAACAGACCAGGCAACAAGCAAACAGACAAACCGGCCACCGAAAGCACCAAGCTTAAGGCCACGCGCCGCACGAGCAAATGCCAGAACGATCTAGCGCCAGCTTGAAAGCAGACACTAGTACTCGCACACCGCGCGCACACTAAACACACAGTCAGCACGTGCAGGACCCACAAGCGGTCGCCGACTCGACACTAGCAGTCTGCACGGGCGCGCCGGCGAGCGCTACGGCCATCTCTGGGGCCGCGAGGCACCGGTCCGTGGAGCTGCAGCCACAGCCAGCCCGGCTGCACGAGTGGTGTCCGGGAAGGGGGGCAGAGGAGAAACGGCAGACGTGCGCTGGGAGGAGGGAAGAGGGTGGGAAGAGGGAGGGAGGAGGAGGGACGGGTGCGGGGGGGGGGGGGGGGGGGGCTGCAGGGCGAAAAGGGTGGAGGAGGGGGGGGCCCGCAGGGCGAGATGGGTGGAGGGGGGGGGCACGACGCAAGCCTATGCGCGATGGCCTGTCAGCGCCAGCAGTCCGTCCGTGGGGACAAAAAGGCCCGGCAGCAGCGCCCGTCCATCCAGTCTAGCACGGAGGGGCGCAGCCGCGCGGGCTTGGCGCGCCAGCGCGCGGCACAATGTTGTGGACAGGTCGCGCATGGCATTGGGCAAGAAGGTACGCTTTGACACCGCGCCGTGTCCCGCGGCTACTTCCGCAACCGTTTGGAGGAAGCGGTACGCGTCCCGTCCAACCCTGCCATACGTCTCATGCACAAGTGGTATGAACTGGGCGGCACCTGTGATGGCGCCATATTTGTCGCGCTTTTGCCGTGCGCCCTTCTCGGCGGTCGCGCCAGCCTCACGTGACGCACCGCGCACATGCGACCTGGCAATCGGGTGCATCACCTTCACGTCCAGCAGCGCCATGCGCGTGGTGAGGAACGCCAGGAGGTCGCCGCGCTGCGGAGGCCGCTGCGATCGGGGCGGCGGGGGTGCAGGAGGGGCCGCTGCCTCCTGGTCAGGGGCGAGAGGCGCGTCGCGCGTCGGGGTGTGGGCCGCGGTGGGGGGCGGCGGTAGCGGCAGTGGGCGTGGGGGAGGCCGGAGTCGGGGCTTGGGTGCCATGAGGGGTGTGGGGCACGTCCGAAGCCTGGGGGGCTGGCCTGCGAGAGATGGGGTGGGGGTTGGATTGGCGCAGCATCGGCTGGTGGGTCCGGTGGCGGCGGCGGCGGTGGCGGCGGTGGTGGCGGCGGCGGTGGCGGCGGCGGTGGCGGCGGCGGTGGCGGCGGGCCTCGCTGACACGGCGCAGCCGGCGGGCGTGTGAAGTCCGCCAAGCTATCCGATCTATCACTGTGTAACACACCCAAAGAGGGGCACCTTGGCGACATCTCAGACAACGCTCTCTGGCCTTTCATCACAAGGTGCATCAGCGCAGGCCTCTTCGAACCCACGTTAACCGCGGCACTTCAGCTCGAGATCAAGGGTGGCCCCACTTCAGTGCATGGCATACTGGAGGCATCTGATAACCTCCCTCACTTTGTCCAGCTAACGTTTCGTTGGGTCACACAGACCTTGCTCAAGATGTATTTCCTGTTTCCGTTTAAGCAGTGTTGCCTATGCCTAGTCAGCATGGAGCAGCCGGAGGCAGCCCAGCACCCGGCACATCCGTGCCCCACCGTCAAGCTCTGCACCCCTCACGAGGCGCAAGGCCGCTTCTACGCCAAGCAGTTTAGCCGGCAGCGCGGGATCTCCATCATGCCCGCCGGCCATAAACCCCGCCGCCCTCTTCAGAAGCGCGAACTGTATGATCCCAAGCGCAAAGCTTCTCACACACACCCAAAGCGCGCCTGCCCAAACGAGCATCACATCCGCTGAGATGGAGGCAAGCCGCCTACAGCCAGCCCTCAGTGGGCGGCAGAGCCTCACACGCAAGCACCACAACTTTGTCCATTGCAGTCACGGTGTTTTAACTCTCTCTTCATGTCTGGCAACGTCAACCTGTTTGATCTCCACAAGCTACTTAGCAACATAGTATAGCATATGTCTCAGGCGAAAAATTGAAACGAACCGACACAACCAACTCAACCAGACCCACGCATCCACACACACGCGCACTCCCGCACCCCACCATCGCGGCACCCACGCCACAGCCCCACACAGCAACCATCTGCCACACCGCGGACTACCGCCCACCCCAGCAAACCCGGCCACCACCGAACCCGCAACAACAGCAACCCGACCACAGCCGGCCACGCGAGCACTCCAGCACCCCCCCCCCCCCCCCCCCCCCGCCCTTGAGAGCCCGGGGGCGCACGCCCCTGCAGCGCATCGCGTACCAGCACTCCCCTCTGGCTGCCTGGCAGGGGCCTGAGGGCGGGGCGCGAAAGGGCTCTGGCGGCGCCGTATCGCTCTCCCCAAGGCAGCCCTCGGCCACCCGCGGGAAGGCAGGGCGGGTCAGCACGACAAGACGTGGCCGGCCTGCGCCGCTGCAACCGCGGCCCCCGGTCCATCACGGCGGCCAGCGGCCGCCTACGGTAGGTCCGACGGGACAGCGTGGCCAGGCATCACCGGCCAACCTGCCAGCCGCATGCGCAGCGGAGCCGCAGCGAGGACCTGGCGCGTCACACCACGGCACAGAGTTGTGGAGTGTTTGCACATGGCAGTCTGCAAGAACGCTTGCCTGGACGTGGCCCCCGACGCAGCAGCGAAGTCAGAGATCTTATTCAGAAAGGCAAACGCACCCGTGCCCACACGGCCAAACGTCTCATGTGACAGGGACACAAAGGGGCACGCGCCCGTGCCGGAGCGGCCGTACTTGTCGCACTTCCTATCGTCCATCAGCTGAACGGCAGCACCTGGCGTGTTTGCCGCAGCGACGACCCGGGCGGGGGCCACCGGACAGGTTACGCATGCGCATTGGCCACGACGGTATCGCAGGGCAACATCACAAGCAGATCGCCCCGGTCTGGGTCCCGCTGCGAGCGGGGGGGCAGACACTGGGTGCAAGCTGGCGGCTGCGCGGCCCGGCGACCCTCGGGCAGGCGCTGCGGCGGACCCGTGGCTGCCGGGCACACCTGCGGCTGGTGTTCACACCGCATCGTGCACTGGCCGGCCGGGGCCTGCACGTCCACGGCGGCGGCGGCGGCATCGGCCGTGTTGAGCACCCGCGCGCCACTGTGGCTTGTTGTATGAGATTCGATGTACAGTGTCTAAATACCAGAATCATCACATGGTGTCCTCGCTGTACACATTTCGGGCTCCTAGATTTATCACTGTGTAACACATTCTGGGCTCCTGCGTCGATACTTGTGTAAAACCAGGAACACGTGGAGGGTGGACTCCTGCCATGCATGATGCAGGCTGCATCTGCGCAAAAGGAAATTTTTTGGAGAATGGAGTGCGAAGCACAGTGCTGCGCGCGGTCTTACGCTTGCGCGGTTACAGTTCGTAGCACGCGCACACGAGGATTACACGGCCATACGCGCGGGCTAGGCTTGCTATGCCTGTCAACACCCCACATGTTGCAACATCCGGTCAGCGACTTTGACGGCCCGCGAGGACAGCGTTCATGCCGCCCAGCGGAGGTTTGAAGCTTCCTTAAGGGTGCACGTGTACACCCTGGGGTTCGTCACAGCGCATGTCTCCCGCCGCTGCGCAGCTACTCGCGCGCAGATCGCGAAGCTGACCGCACTGCCACTGTCCCCGCAGGTGAAAGGGCTTGTCATGCACAACTGCCTCCAGCATAGAGAATCCTATTTGCTGCGCAGCACGCAGTGGCGGTTTCTGGCGGAGCCGCTGCACCAGGTGGAGACAACGCTGCTGAAGGGCGTCGGCGACATTCTGGACGTGACCAGCCTCACAGACGCACAGTGCCTGCAAGCCCTGCTTCCCCACCGCCACGGCGGCATGGGCCTACGCAGGCTCACCCAATTCATCGCCGACGCTGCTCGCCTGTCGTCCGCTGCACTCGCCCATGCAGCCCTCGAAGAAGGGACAGATCGAGGCCTGCCGTTCCGCGGCGATGCGGGCGTCGCCATGCGCCACACTCTCGACGAGTTGCGCCAGCAGTGGCCAAGCATCCCAGGGCCGTCTGAGTGCCCCGTCAAACCCGCGGAATGGGCGGGCCTGAGCAGCGGAGGGTCTGCCATCCGCATGTCCCGGCTGCAGAATGCAGTCAGCCGGGCCGACTCTGACGCCCGTGCGGCTGCGCTGCTTGCAGAACTGGATCAAGGGACGCGCAGCCCGTCGTCAGCGACACGCGGACAGAGCCTGACCAGCAAGGCGCGCCTGCATAGTTGCGCAAGCATGATGACCTCGGCTTTCCTGAAAGCCAGGCCCGGTGCGACTGAGCTGACTGCCGCAGAGTTCCGCGTGAATGTGCGCTTGCGCCTTGATGAGGCACTGTTCACCGGCCCAGCGGCGGACGGCGACTGCGTGTGCGGCCGGGCATCGCCTGCTGATGGTTCGCATGCCCTGGTGAGCATTGCGGTGTGGCGCACGGTGGTCGCCCGCCATGATGCGATCACGCAGGCATGGCGCTGCTTCATCATGCGGGCGGGCACCTCCACGTCTCTTGAGCCCAACATCAAGAGCCTCCCGCAGTACCCGGATGTGACGGTCGCGCGGCCGCCTGCGCAGCCGCCTGGCCCCTCCTGTGAGCCTGCCAGCTGTGCTGCAGCTGGTGCGCTCACTCCACCCACCCCGCCCACCAGCGCCTCGGCCGTGCCTTCAACTCCATATGGCACCCAGGCGCTGGCTCATTCCCCGCTTGCCCCCTTGCGCCCCTCCGGACCGGCGGACAACGCTGCCCCGCTCGGCGACGCCGCCACGGCCGCTGGCACCTCAGAGGGACCAGCCGCCGCGGCTGCGCTGGCCGCTGCTTCCATCTCAGCCGTTTTTGCCTCGTCCAAGGTCAAGGCTGCCGCTGCCGACACAGCAGAAGCCATGGACGTCGACGTCCCCGGCGAGGCGGCCATCGGCCACAGTGGCGCGCGGGAGCTCAGCGCGGCAGCTGCCGCCGCCGCCGCCGTGGACGTTAAGGCAGCCGCCCCAGCCGGCCAGTGCACGATGCGGTGTGAGCACCTACCGCAGGTGGGCGCGGCAGCCACGGGTCCGCCGCAGCGCCTGCTCGAGGGTCGCCGGGGCCGCGCAGCCGCGGCTTGCGCCCGGCCGCTCCCACCCATGCTCGCAGCGCGACCCGGAACGGGGTGATCTGCTTGTGATGTTGCCCTGCGATACCATCGTGGCCGATGTGTACGTGACCTGTCCGGTGGCTTCCTCCCGGGTCGTCGCCGCGGCAAACACGCCAGGCGCTGCCGCCCAGCTGATGGACGACCGGAAGCGAGACAAGTGCGGCCGCTCCGGCACGGGCGCGTGCCGCTTTGTGTCCCTGTCGCATGAGACGTTTGGCCGTGTGGGCACGGGTGCGTTTGCCATCCTGAATAATATCGCTGACTTTGCTGCGGCTTCGGGGGCCGCGTCCAGGCGAGCGTTCTTGCAGAATGCCATGTGCGAACTCTCCACCACTCTGTGCCGTGGTGTGACGCGCCAGGTCCTTGTGCGGCTCCGCTGCGTATGCGGCTGGCGGGCCGGGCGGTGGTGCCTGGCCACGATGTCCCGTCGGACGTGCTATAGGCGGCCGCTGGCCGCCGTGATGGACCAGGGGCCGCGGTTGCAGCGGCGCAGGCGGGCCCCGCGTCTGGTCGTGCTGGCCCGCCCTGCGTTCCCGCGGCTGCCGCGGGGAGAGCGATGCGGCGCCGCCAGTGCCCTTCGCGCCCCACCCTCAGGCTTCTGACGGGCAGTTGGAGGGGGAGGGCTGGTACGTCCTGCACTGTGGGGGGCGTGAGCCTCCGGGCTGTCATGTGGGGGGGGGCCCGTGATGGAGTTCTCGAGTGGGGCCGGCTGGAGTGGGGGTGCTGCTGTTGGGGGGTCGGTGGTGGCCGGGTTTGCTGGGCTGCGCGGTAGTGCGCAGTGTGGCTGGAGATTGCTGTGTGCGGCTGTGGCGCGGGTGCCGTAGTGGAGGGGTGCGGGAGTGCGCATGCGTGTGGATGCGTGGGTGTGGTTGTGTCGGCTGTGTCAGTTCGTTGTGGCTTTTTACCTGAGACAGTTGTTGCTTGTTGCTGTTGTCTGCTTTCGGGGGTTTTCGCCGTCTACTTTCCTGCTGTTGCCCTCGCTGCCGCGCTATTGTGTTCATCGCCGTATAACACGTGTGTTACATCAGTGGCACCGTCACACATACGGTGATGCGTGCAAATTGTGCATCAGATAACTGTATTCCACACGTGTGCTGCTGTGCGCTGTGATATAGGAGACGTCGCGACGCCGACGGTGTGACCAGCGCGCTATGGCTAGCCTGCAAGGTCAACCGTGTCGCATTGTTGTCGGACATCTGACATTTAGAGTTCTGATGCGAGCGTAAATTTTAAAAAAAAAAATTCTTTAATGAAGTTCCTTAAAGTTCAGATCAGGTATTGTCCCCACGCATAGCAGGCGGAGTGCCACTGGAACTGCGCACATGCTGCTTCGCACGGAGACGGTGCCGCGCGCGACTTGAACGTTAACGGCGTGCGGTGAAGCTGCAGCTGAGGCTCGAGCTCAGCACGATATTGCAAGCTGCGTCTCGCGCGTGCCGGGATCCCACATGTGTGTTATAATTACACTAGTACTAGTACTGTGGTAGATCTATGACCCAGCTGCATGCAGCGCCGAGGCAACAGAGCAGGCAACGTGCAAACAGGCAAACCATAACAGGCCCCTATTGCAAGGCCACTCTCCGCACGAGCAAATGCCAGAACAGACTAGCGCCGGCACGAAATCTCACATGTGTGTGATCCGTGTAAGCTGCATGCCGTCTCGTAAAAAATGCGTGGAAGCGAGGGCAACGTGGCAACCGCCACGCCAGCGTCATACGAATATGTATACAAACCTCGACACCGTCTTCATCGCCACTGGCCTTCCCGGTGTGAGCAGAAAAGTGACCAGGGCAGTAGCGCAGACACGGCACGACGCGCTGCTGCAACAGCTGGGCAGCACCCCTGGTGGTGCAAAGGACCTTGCACGCATGCTCAGCTGCGCCTGTCGTGTTGCCTCACTGTTCCTGGATTCCCTCCCAACCAACCGCATGCTGACTCTGAATGATGGGGATTTTGTGCATGGGATGCGGTTCAGGGGCGGACTTTCCCCCCTGCCGCCGTTAGATGGGGAAGTGATATGTGATTGCAATGCTCTGGTGAAGCCCGGCGACGTAGATCATGCCATGACATGCCGAAACAATGCCGACTGCTGGACGTTGCGCCACAACATTGCCGTTACGGCTTGGCGCCGTCGAGCAAGAGCGGCAGGGGTGTCCACATCAATTGAGCCTGTGATGCGCAGCCTGATCAGACGCTACAGGGACGACAGTAGGGAGGACATCCTAGCAAATGGTCCGGACATGGACGTGTATGTACTAGATGTCAGCTTCATCCACCCATCTGGGGTGGCTGTGGTGGGGAAAGCATCGGGGGCACAGGGGCACGCGGCCGCCGTACGTGAACAGTTCAAACTCAACTAGTAAAAGAGAGTGGGCAGGGATCGTACAAGGTGGTGCCGGTTGTGCACGAGACATATGGTAGGCTAGGGCCGCATGCCATGCAGAACCTCAACACGCTGGCAGTGTCGTTGGTTGGGCCGTTCAACAAGAGAGCAAAGGCTCGCTGGATTGAGAACTCCTTGCGGGAGTTCAGTGCGGCGACAGTAAAAGGAAACGGGTTTGTGATCAGAAAGACCATGTCAAGGGTTGCACGGCTCACGGGTGCGCAGTTCGTACCAGGCGATTGCCTGGCCGGCTCGCATCTGCTGGGTAGCATGTGAGTCTAGACTCTAGGTGTACGCTCGCTTGGTGCACTGGATCAGAGCCCCTCGTTGTAACAGTACAAACCAAGCCCCTCGATCGCGATTTAAGAGTATATACAAACCAAGCCACTGCAGACCCTGCCGACGCAGCCGTCCCTGCCTTTGCCGATGACTGCAGCATCGATGCGGCACCAACGAACCCATCATCAGACCTTCGCCACCCTGGAGGAACACGCCCGCCCGATCGGCCTACCGCTACGCCACGGCAGATTCGACCTCATGGACATCACAGAGCACGAGGTAGGTGCAGACTATCTGTCCAGCGCCGCGCTGGCGCATGACACTGTGCGCGATGGCCCCCCCCGACTTCCGCCCATTCGCCGACGGCAACGTTGCCAAAGGCCTACAAAAAAATCTGGACAGCGCTGCGCGCGGCGAAGCCGCCGGAGGCGGCCTGGGGCCCAGAGGAGCTCGACGACATCTTCATCGCGACTGGCCTTGCCGATATGAGCAGAAAAGTGACCAGGGCAGTAGCGCAGAAACGGCACGACGCGCTGCTGCAACAGCTGGGCAGCACCCCTGGTGGTGCAAAAGACCTTGCGCGCATGCGCAGCTGCGCCTGCCGTGTTGCCTAACTAGTACTGTTCCTGGATTCTCTCCCAACCAACCGCATGCTGACTCTGAATGATGGGGATTTTGTGCATGGGATGCGGTTCAGGGGCGGACTTTCCCCCCTGCCGCCATTAGATGGGGGGAAAGTCATAAGTTATATTTGATTGCAATGCTTGGGTGAAGCCCGGCGACGTAGACCATGCCATGACATGTCGACCCAATGCCGACTGCTGGACGTTGTGCCACAAAATCGCCATTACGGCTTGGCGCCGTCGAGTCAGAGCGGCATATGCATGGATGTCCACATCAATTGAGCCTGTGATGCGCAGCCTAGGCAGACGCTACAAGGACGACAGTAGGGGGGACATCCTAGCAACTGGTCCTGACGTAGATATGTATGTGCTCGATGTCAGCTTCATCCACCCATCTGGGGTGGCTGTGGTGGGGAAAGCTTAAGCATTGGGGCAAAGTGGTACGCAGCCGAAGTTTGCGAAAAGTTCAAACTCAACGAGTATAAAGAGAGTGTGCAGGGATCGTACAAGGTGGTGCCGTTTGTGCATGAGACATATGGCAGACTAGCTATAGGGTCGCGTGCAACATTAATGCAATACCTCAACACGCTGGCAGTTTCGTTGGTTGGGCCGGCGTCATTCAATCAGCGAGTAAAGGCTCGCTGGATTGAGAATTTCGTGCGGGAGCTCAGTGCGGCGACAGTGAAAGGAAATGGGTTTGTGATCAGAAAGACCATGTCCAGGGTAGCACAGCTCACGGGTGCGCAGTTCGTGCCAGGTGATCGCCTGGCCGGCTCGCATCTGCTGGGTAGCATGTATGTCTAGAATCTATTTGTGCATTCGCTTGATGCACTGGATCGGAGCCCCTCGATGTAAGAGTACATACGTAGCATATGCTGGCCGCGGCAACTGCAGGGCAAATGTACGATGCATTGTGCGCTGTGACACGTGTTGCAAGCTCATAACTTTTATAACAAGGCCTTGCAAGACCTGTGACGACCACACTGGTACGATGCGACTTCGAATTCATCGATATCGCCGGTGACTCGCGTGAATTCAGCATGCGTGAGATCTCTATTTTTACTCGGGGCCGCAACGGTCCTGACCGAGTTTTCGCGATAGCGTGTTTTATGCATAAATCTTGCATCATCGTGTCACTCATGTTGACTTGCATGTCGCAAAGACGTTCCGCCAAGACCGTGCTTGATTATGCCGGGAGTAGATTGCGAGCTTGCTGGATGAATGCGCGGTTGGCTGAACAGACTCAATTTAACATTAATCTGTCGAGCAATTCACGAATTGGCTGATGAAGCTGCTATCAAAGGCATTGTGTGTGATACAGTGCTCGCGAACAGCAGATCACTTGCTGCTGTCGCTAGAGCGGCGTGAAGTAGCATATGATACATCGAAATTCGACGTGCCAAGGTCAAGGTTGGCAGCGCTTCTGCCCTTCCATGCGCAACTGCGCGCGTTCGGCGATCCGATGCAGGCATAACTTGTCAGATCAACACAACGTCACGTGCACACTGCATCGGTAAATCCGCGTGGGGGCTTTGACAGTGCAGATTTACGCAAGTTCGTCAACAGCGTGAGGCCACTCATATCCAAGTGATATCTGCGAGCTTGATGATGATCATGATGTCGCTTGTGATTGGCTGCGAAAGAGGTAATGGACAATAGACCGCGCATCTAGCAGCCCATTCAACGCCCAATTCCCTGCACGTACTGTTTCTGGAGAGCTTCGTCGAGTCTGTGGCAGTGTGCGAACGACAGTTACAGAACAGGCGCCGTTCCTCACTGTCGCAGACAAGCTAGGACCAGCTGAGAGCGGATACACTCTTACCTAGGTGCGCCTTCCACGCCTGCGGAGCTTCTAAATAGCAGCCTGCTATTTCAGGCGTCAGATCGGCGTTCTCGGAGGCCTGGTACCCGGCGACGCCCCGCTCGGCTTGACTGAAGCCTGCCGTGGGGGTGGATAATCGCCTTTTAGTTCCGTGGACAGCACATGTATGCGATAACATGTCGGAATTTAATCTGGAGATGGGCCATACCCTTCACACGAGAGCGTAGGCAGGCTGTTGCGCAACACCTGGGGACAGGCTTGGCTCGCATTGTCACCGATCCCGGTGTACAATTTGTCCGCATGTCGAAAATTTCACCGTTTTCTCGTTTGTTTACGCCTACGTAAGGCTTGGCTGGTTAGTCACAGCGGGCCACGAGGCATCGAGGCCTGGCCATCCTCAGCACTGCATTCCAAAAATCAGGTGCCATAGCGGAATCGTGATGCTCACTGTTGGGAGACTAAGCAGCCGCATGATTGAAATGCAGGACGTTCGAAGCGCCTCTGGCAGCCCATGGCCTCCGACTGCGTCAATATGTCGGTCAGCCCTTGGCCTTCGTCCGCGTCAAGAAGTCACACAGTTCCCTGAAGGACGCAAATCAGCGGATGTGAGCTGCGTGCATAACGCGCTACCACAGAATATGTGTGATGCTTGGAGGCAAACAGCTTCTCTGGGCCTGCTCTTCGGGGAAGGTCCGTGTCCGCACGATCGTGTACAGTGCACAACTTGTGGAGGCATGTACGGGTAACAGCGTCATTCATGAAAGCTATACCCTCTATTTTGAAGGAATAAAGCGCTAATGACATTGTTTGTCTGCAGTAGCGCTATCAGTGCTCGTTCCCACTGTGCCACGACCGCGCGCACTGCCTCGCCCACAGTGGCTGTAGCCACCACAGTTTACGCGGATCCACAGGTGATCGTTCCGTCGGCACCGTTATGCAGTGGGATGCGGTGTACGTGTCTGGTCCACTGTGGGCGCACGCCATTACATGTCGTGCTAGGATTGAGGAGCTTCAGTGTGCCCAGATCCAGCCTAGCTGTGAATCTGGCCTGGACTGCTGGGGCATGCAAGCATGCCTGTTGGCTGTGATTATTTGGCTGGAAGGTTAGCTCATCTCGTCCACAAGTACATCCTGGGAAGGTCAGGCGATATCTAGGCGTGCCTGTGACTGTGTCCTGCGTGTGTGTGAGCTTGACTCCTGTGGGTGAGCACGAGCACAATGGTGTGAGCACAATGCCACTTCAGAAATGGTCCGCACAACAGCAGAGAGCATGCACAACATGAGCTGTGGATGAACATCAGCGTTGCTGCATTTCGGAACCAGAAGCTGCTCGCACACCAAATCTGTTGATCTGGATACAAACGTCTGGAAGCAGGCATTGCGCGAGCTCAACTTGATTGGGGCAGTGTGACTGCTATGACTGCTACAAGCAGACTTGCATGGGACATGCTCGCCTGCGCAAGTTTCCAGACTATTATTGTCCCGCACTGTTGTCCCGAACATCTGCTGCTGCGTGTGGAGCAGTGCCGACTGCGCCGTGTGTTCCTGTGCACTCCTTTGTGTCCACACCCACATCTGCTGATGTGACAGTTTCCTACATTTCCTGGGCATCACCGACGTCTGCTGCCTGCGTTGGTCATCAACAGGAGTCTCAACTGCATTGCCCTCGGCACGCACTACTGGCCTATCAGCAACTGGACCCACACAGTCCAATTCTTTGAGTCCTTTACGCTGCCTGCCTCAGGCCTTTGAACTCTACCACAGCCAGCAGGGGTGGAAGCGTGAAAGCAGCCCTTGACTGTGACAGCAGCCCTTAACTGTGAAAGCACTTGTCATCTGTCTCACTGGTGTGTGTGAACACTGGGCCATGTCTGCACCGTGTTTTCAATGTGCACAAAAGTATAAGCACCTTTTACAAAGGCCCATGTGTGATGATTCTTGTAACATTTGGACACTTGGCCACGAATCACACGTGCACTGCGATGCGCATGTGGGCCGTGGTGCAGTGTCTAAATACCAGTGCACTGTCTATCCACCAGAATCGTCACAGCGTGTCAGCCCGGTGTGGCGAGCGCCACTGGGGCTCCGAGCACAAATCGCCACCGTGTGCACCCGCTCAGCGTGCCAGATCTCTAACGTTACACCAGGATGCGTGCATCGTGCAGGCCCGGAGGTGCAGATGGCGCGTCTCAAGCTCCTGCCGAGCCATCAGAGCTGCCTCTACCCAGCCGCCTGGCTCCAGGCGGCGGCGATGTCCGGGCCCCCGTCGCCTGTGCGGCAGCTGCAGCCAGTTGCACGGGTGCCGTCAAAGCCGCCGCCGCAGGTGCGGGAGCGGCAGTGGAGCATAGCACACGCGCCCTCAGCACAGAGCGTGATGCAGCCGCTCTCCGGTGCCCCTCCCCTGCAGCCGAAACCGGCCAGCACACGTGAAACGTCGGCAGTCCCGCTGCTAGTCCCGGCGGATGCCCCGAAGCGTGAGTGGGTGAAGTATGTGCCAGTTCCGCACAGCGCACACACGCAGCACCTCGCGACGCGCACAGCATGCGCAGCGCGTACTCCGCTCAATGATGTCACCGCCGGTTCTAACAGCCTCCGGCGGAAGCTGCTGGGGAAGCGCGGGCCCATGCCTGGGCCCCGGCCTGCCTCACAGTTGCGGCGCAGCGGGAGCGGCTCTCAGCTGTGTCTGAAGGGGACAGGGGAGCATATGTCTGCGCCGCAGACTCGTCGGAGCGTTTCTGAAGAGCGGCCACCGCGCTGCGCGTCGGGAGCAGGCCGGTGCGGCATGGAGCAGCCGATGGGTGGCAGCGGCAGCGGGCCAACGCAGAGCTGCGGTGCAAGTTGCGGGAGGCCGAAGGGCTCGCTTCCAGAGGGTTCCGCAGGCACCTCCGGTCACAGGCCGGCCGAGCCGCACTGGCGGCAGGTCGCCGGTTCTGCCGACGCACCGGCAGCGCAGCCCGGCGCGTCCCCCGCGCATGGCCACAGGGCTGGGGTTGCGGGGGGCGGGGGCTCGGCGCAGCGGGGGCCAAACGCGCCCCCAGTGCCATCGGGCGCCCCGGGCGGGGGAGGGGCTTCAAGCGGCGGTGCGGGTGGGGCGGGAGGGGGCGGGGACGGTGGCCGCGGGTTGAACACACTGCCCAACGGGCCTGCTGGAGCGACGCACATATGCTGCATCTGCAGCCGTCCAGCGATGGACGTGGACGATCGATCGAGGGATACAGGGGCGATGCTGCTGTGCCCGCGCTGTGGCGAGCTGATGGAGGTGTGCCGTGGTGCGGGGATGAAAGATCAGGAGGTGATGCAGTTTATCGCGGCGGTGCGTGCTGCGCCGCAGGCGTCCACCGAGATCAGCAGCAAGACCAGGCACGAAGCCAGCAGCCGGGCCGCGGGCGCGGCGGCCGCGGGCAGCGCCGGGGCGGGCCCCTCTAGCGCTGCCATGGTGGCAGGCGCCAGCGGGGGGTTGACTCTGGCTACTGGTGGTCCGCCACTTGGCCCGGTAAAGGGGGAGCAGGGGCCGGGGGTGGCACGGGCGGCTGCCCCCGCCGCTCATGCCGGGTCCGGCGCGCTGTCGTCTGGGGACGGCGGGCCGGGCCGGCGCCGCCAGGGCGTTTCTGCTACCAACTCGGGCGTTTCTGGCGAGGTGGGCTCGGAGCGGGGGCTCGCGCGGCAGCGCTCGCGCACGTACAAGCCGCGCGTACGAGGCCGTGCTCGGGATGTGCTCGACCAGTCCAACTTCAAGCAGCGGGGGCAGTGCGTGCTGTGCAACAACATGCGGAAGGTTTGCCTCGACGAGGAGCTCTTCTTCGCGTGCGAGGCATGCGCCACGCTGTGGCACCACTGCCTCGGCTACGGCTTCACGTTTCCGGAGATTCAGCGCGCGTACCGGCATTTGGGCGCTGGGCCACGGTCGTCGTTTGTGAAGAAGGCCCTCAAGCTGAAACACCAGGGGCTGCTGGCAGACGATTCGCCGGCGGCGGCAGCGGCGGCGGCGGTGGCGGGGGCCGCCAACGGCATCGCGCCTGCCGTCGGAACGGCCAGCGCTGCCGCTGCTGCTGCCGCGGCGCCGACGGGGTCCGTTGCCGTTCCCGTGGCTGGCAGCGCAGCGCTGGCCGGTTCTGCAAGTCAGCCCGTGCTCCGTGACACACGTGCCACAGCGGCGTCAGCAGCGGGCAGCGCGCAGCACGGCGCGCAGCGGCAGGCGCAGCTGGACGAGGCGCTGCACAAGGGTGTGTTCAGCATGGAGTTGATCCGGGAAGCTGCGCAGAAGCTGCTGCAGGACCAGAAGCACGCAGAATCGCAGCGGCTAATCCAGGAGGCGCTGGCCGCGCGGAGGCACGAGGCGCAGGCCGCGCAAGTATCCGCGCAAGTATCCGCGCAAGTATCCGCGCGAGTATCCGCACAGGCCGCGCAAGTATCCGCGCAAGTGTCCGCGCAGGCTGCGCAAGTATCCGCGCAAGTATCTGCGCAGGCCGCGCAAGTATCCTCGCAGGCCGTGTCAGGTCCCCCCCCGGGTGCAGCAGCTGCAGGGGAAGCCGCGGGGCGCGCCGCCGGGGCCTCGCCACGGCCGGTAGACCCGGGTGCGCTCATTCTGGCGGCGCAGCAAGTCGCTCTGCAGCCTCAGCAGTTCGCGGTGGAGGAGGCCCAGCACGCGCAGCAGGCACAGCAGGAGCGGCAGGCGATGAAGGTAGCAAACGATGAGCTGGCGCGCCGCCTGATGGAGTACGTCCACAGCGGGGTTGTCAGCAGCAGCTCCGCTGCGGAGCACCCGCAACACATCATCCTGAAGCAGTCGCCCGGGGCGACCGCTGCGGCACAGCAGCCCCAGCGCTCTCCTCATTCTGGGGTGCAGCTGCCAGCACCGGTGCGCAATGATCCTACCCCAGAATGCACCGGCGCGCGACCGGTGCACAGTCAGCTATGCTATGCTACGCTATGCTACCGGCGCGCGACCGGTGCACAGTCAGCTATGGACCTCCTGTGCCGTCCGGGGCCGCCCTCCGCCTCATCGCACCCCCTTACCAGTTTTGAGCCAGTTTATCATGAATAACGTTCTTTGCACAGCACATTACGGCCACTGCGCTTGTGGTGGCCCCACGGGCGTGCCGCAACAGCGCCCATGCGTGCAGGCACAGCGCGCGCCCCCCTCGCGGCCCCCCTACTACCTGACGTCCATCTGGCAGCACATATCTTCTCCTCACCCCATCGCCGCATCGCAAGCCTCAGCAGGCGCCGCCGCAGCACAGCAGCCCGGTCCGCGCTCCTCCCTTCCCGCCCTGCACGTTGCGTCTGGGGCCCCCTCCACCTCCCCGCTTGCACGCTCCGCGCCACCCAGCACCTCAACCTCACCCAGGCCCACGGCGGCCGTACCATCCCCCGCTCCGCTTCCAGCCACAAACACGCCCACATCCCCTGTCGCCTCCACGGCCACCGCACCGGGGCCGCCTGCAGCGGTGCCGCCTTCACCGTCCCCTCTTGCGATGCTGCAACCAACCTCCGTGTCCCCCAGCCGCCAGCCAACGCGGGCTGCCATGCCGCAGCACGCAGCACACGCTATACCTCCCGGTGCCGCTGGCGGCAGCTCTGCGGCGGCTGGCCCCGCAGCCCGCATCCCGTCTGTCCCAGGGCACTCCCGCAGCCTCCCCATCGGGCGGCTGCCGACAAACACCGCCTCTCCCCCGGCTGACGCTACTTTCTCGGGGGCTGCACAGCCTCCCGTCGACTCCCCGCCCTCGATGGCCGCACGAGCCACGGCCATGCCGCTCACAGCCGCCGCGCTCATGCCCGGCGGCGGCTCCCCAGTCGCCGCCGCGCCGCGATCACGTGACCCCCCTCGGATGTCATACGCCGCGGCCGTTGCGGCGGCACGCGCCGCAGGCGCCGCTGCCGCCTCTGCGGGACTCATTGCCCCACAGGGCGAGCCACAGGACTCCCCACTGCCGTCGCCGTGGCGGCCGTCGGTGGCCGCTGCGGCGCAGGCGCAGCAACGACAGCACCCGGCTTCGATTGGGTTGCCGGCGGGGAGCAGCGTGCTGCGCGCTGCGGCGCCGCTGCGTCCCGGCATGGCCTTGCCCCCTCCAGTGCTGCCTGCCGTGTCTCCACCTCCCGTGGAGCAGGCACCCGCGGTACGCTGCGCGATCCTGTCTGCCTTGTCACCAGTTCCATGTTGTTATACTGACGCCACAACCCCAGGAATATTTCTGCAGCCCATCCATCACGTATAGCCCATCAGGTGTAGCCCATGTGGTGTAGCCCTGTAGCCCATCGTTGAAAAAACTTCCGTTGCAACAGTATCACTCACACGAACAGCTCGTGCATGACACTAGCACCCACCAGTTCCACTTGTCGGAGGTGTTAATGTGATGTAATTAATCACGCAAACCCATACTGGATCGGTGGCATGCAGGTGGCAGTCCGGTCGGCAAGCCCTGCGGCCGCACCCACATCAGCGCACAAGCGCCCGCTCCCCGCTGCACGAACGGCCACCAAAGCCACTGCACGGGCGAGGAGCCCTCCAGGACCAGCGCAGCACGGCGCAGCACACAGGGCCAACCCCGGCTCCCGCATCGTCAACACCCCCCGCCCAGTCACGCTGCTCACCACCCGTTCACCTGCCGGGCCCTTGTCACACAGCATGCCCCCTTCGCCACAGCTGTCCCCTTCACTCTTTGCCAACCCGTCGGCCGCCCCCCGCACTGCCCCACTTCACGCAGCCGCAGGAGGGCCCATCATCGGCCAGCTCGTGCTGGCCCCTGCCGGCGCCACCGGCGCCTACGTACAGTCTACCGCGTTGCTCACCGGGCATCTGTTTGCCCCCCCCGGCCGCACCGCCGCGGTTCACGCCCGGGTCACAGCACAAGCACCCGCCACGCAGCATGCGCTCACACATGCTGGCGCCGCGGGCTCCAGTAGCCACGCCACACCGCACTGTCCGTCAGAGCGTCCAGCTGCTGCAGCTGTGGCATCGGCCTGCCCAGCAGCCACAGCAGAGCCCCCCGTGCTGCGCGCTGCCCTCCCGCAGCGTGGCGAGCCAGCCGCTCTGCAGTCCGCACTTGCCTCGTCTGCGCCTGCGTGGCCCTCGCATGGGCCAGGTGCGCACCTTGGCCACTTCCACATGCTGGCCGGCACCTGTCCTCTTGCGGCCTTCTAGTTCGGATCGCTGTCACCATGCCTTCTGTTCCTCACACCTGTCATGCGTGTGTCACAATTACCCTGTGCGGGGACTGTGAGATACTGCGCGATGCTGCACTCGCTTCCTGCGTTGTTGGTGTCTGTGTGTTTGCCTTCGTGCCGGCGCTGGTCCGCTCTAGCATTAGCTCGTTTGGTGAGTAGCCTTGGGCTTGTGTTGGATTGCCTGTTTTCCTGATGACTGCTCTGTTGCCTCGGCGCTGCTGGGTCCTACATGTATCACTGTGTGTCACAATCACCCTGTGCGGTAGCCGCACCGAGCGATTGACACCCTGCGTCACTGTCCCAAGCACCAAAACTCATCCTGCCCAGAATCATACGCGTCTCAAACACTTCACCTTCCAAGCATGCATATACCACCTGGTTTGGTGCCGCACAGGCGGCAGGGGTGTGGCTTAGGCGCTCTGGTCGCAGCCCGCGCAAGAACGAAGCTCACTACAATCAGCACTGCTTACAGGAGGCGACCAGCGGCTTACACCGGCCCAGCCCCGCGCATCAGCGGCCGCTGTTCCGCTCATGCATGCCTACGTGGGCACGGCGCAGCACGCAGCGCAGCACGCGCCCTCAGACCTTCCACAGGCCACAGGGCCCGCCCATGTGCCCACAGGCCGGGCCCAGCTGCCCCCAGGCCTCGCCGAGCGCATGACCCCGGAGCAGCTCGCCTCGACGATCAACTCTGTCCTGGGATTGACCGCACCGCCCGTGCAGCCAGACACCACGCATGCTGGGCCTCCCGCTGCGCCTGCTGCGACTCCCGGCCCTCCGCAGCTTCAGCCGCAGAAAGGCCTGGCACTTGCCAAAGCATCATCTGTGCAGCAGGCATCGATGGCAGCAACCGGCGCAGGGCAAGAGTCTGCACCGCGCTCACCGTTGTGGACTGGCGGCTACGGGGCAGGAACTGCCGTCGGCACTACCGTCGACTCAGGTATGCTGCACGGCCCTTCGCCTGCCGCCGCTGCTGTCTCTGTCCAGATGTGCTGAATCGTGTCGGTGCTCGTTCAAAAGTAGCTCGTACAAAACCAGTTGACACAACAGTAAAAAAAAGTAAATCGGTCGTTATGCCGCACCCAAGCTGGTGCCTGGCACCTGCTACGGGACGGGGACATGGGACGCTCCCCGGACAACCCCCAGATGCATCTAGGCAATGCATCCAGGCTTTGTTAACACTCGCCCCCAGACTGCACACAGGCACTTTTTTGGAACCTAGATCTATCGCTGTGTACCACACAGGCACTTTTTTGGCAGCACCATTGGTGCCGCGACACGAGTGTTGACACAGGAAGTGGTGGTGGTGGGCGGCACATCTCAGCAGCAGATGTGCCGCGATGACGAGTGTGTCAAATGGAGATGAAAGCAAGAACCTGGCAGCGAGGGCAACAGTAGGAAAGCAGATGGCCAAAACCCCCCCCCCCCCCGCACACAGACAGCAACAAGCAGCAACTGTCTCAGGCGAAAAGTCGAAACGAACCGACACAGCCAACACAACCACACCCACGCATCCACACACACGCGCACTCCCGCACCCCACCATCGCGGCACCCACGCCACAGCCGCACACAGCACGCACCAGCCACACACCGCGTACTACCGCCCACCCCAGCAAACCTGGCCACCACCGACCCACCAACAGCAGCACCCCCACCACAGCCGGCCCCACTCAAGCACTCCACCACGGGCACCCCGCCCATGAGAGCCCCGGGGCACACGCCCCCCGCAGCGCATGGCGTACCAGCCCTCCCCCTCCGGCTGCCTGGCAGGGGCGTGAGGGCGGGGCATGAAGGGCACTGGTGGCGCCGCATCGCTCTCCCCGCGGCACCCTGCGGGAAGGCAGGGCAGGCAAGCACGGCACGACGTGGGACCGGCCTGCGCTGCTGCAACCGCGGCCCCGGTCCATCACGGCGGCCAGCGGCCGCCCACAGTACGTCCGCTGAGATTACGTCCGTTGAGATTGCAGCACTATACCACTAGACTGCAATCACTTAGCACGTCGCAATGTGCTCAGTGATTGCAGTCTAGTGGTATAGAACTGCAATCTCAACAGACAGTACGTCCGATGACGAGTGTGTTGAATTTGTCAGTGCTGCCAATAATGTGCACGCGGGGCCGCGCCACCATGCACCACAGCAGCCATGTGTGTGGACTGTACCATGCAACACAGCCATGTGTGTGGACTGTGCACCTGTCTGTGTCTGTGTCTGCTGACACATGGCATGACATCACACAAATGATGCCATCTTGTCACCCGCAGATTTTGGTGCCGGTGGCAGCTGCCTGCTTAACAGACTCGCACTTTATGATCTGTAGGGTGGGTGGTCATATGGGGCCTGTGTAGTATGCACCTGGTGGTTCGTACTGCACTGAGATGTGCTACACTGAAACAGAGGCTCAGAGACACAGGCTCAGAGAATGGGCTGCAGTGTGACGGCTACTAAGCCGTTTGTAGCAGTTCGTAGCCGGTGCCGTGGCGTGGTGCTCCCTGTGGTGCTGTTGTGCTGTACGGAACGAAAACAAACACAATCAATCGGTCATGAGCATGGCTTGTCATTCACCTAGCAGTAGATCTGCAGATCTGTAGAGTGATCTGAAACTAGGTAAGGCTGTTGGGGGGCATGTCATCAGGGGCCATGTTAAGGCGATATTCGCTATTTTGGGGGCATACTACAGTACACCATAATTACTGGCTTCATGTGGCAAGCCCCCAGGTGGAATTCTGTGCTGGATTCATGTGGCATGCCCTAGGTGGAATTATGTGAAGCAATGTGTGCTGGTCTGGTGACTATTGGTGCCTAGTAGGCCATCCCTACCGTCGCACCTGTCATATGTGCTGACACCCCAATCAGTGATCATGATGCCCTCCCGCAGGCACATGATGCACAATGATCCCTGCAGCAGGAGCAGGAGCTGCTACTGCTATAGCAGTGATGCCCATCTGCGTGATGTCCTTTGCAGTGCTCAACGCTGGCTCACCATACTGTCTCCTCATCACACTTTCTGCCACACACATGGTTCAGTTGTGTGTGCGCGTGTAGTGTGGTGATGTCTCATTTTTGTGTCTACTTATTAGATTGCCGTTTCCATGAGGACATCGAAGCCTCCCACAAGCAGGTAGGACCCAGTCAGTCTCCGAACTTGCGGACGTCGACTGCCGGCAAGTACACTGTGCACTGGTCGAAGGGGTAGCCCCGCAGCGCGCCGGCCGGATTGAAAAGCCATGAGATTACGCGGGACCCGATAACAGGCGGGCAAATTTGCATGGCCGCAATTTGTCCCCACCACTTTCGGCCAGTTTATCGAGGTATCTGGTTAATCGAGGGATGAATGTACGGCACATTCGGCCTGGTCGACGGTCGTCTGCTCCACCTTCGCAGTAAGCTGTCGGCATTTTTACGGCGCCGGACCTAGGCGATCGAGCATTGGTATTGTGTAGGTCCTGAGAGCTCTTGGTCGCTAGCATGCACTGCGAGAGGTCGCAATGCTCTGTCAACGATTATCGGCACAATCCAGTCAGAGTCGCGGAAATCAGGGCTCCTTAGATGATGCCGAGGCAAAGTCGCAAATCTACTTCCAACATTTCGCCGCGTCTGGCGGCTTGTGAGCCCCTGCATCTTTACCCGATTACAGGCACACATAAGAGGCGTGCGCATGCATGCTGCCGCATCTCCAGGTAGCATGCATGCGAAGTAGCGCCGAACATACATTCGATCGTTCGATGCAGCGTCAAACGTCGCACGAAGCGTCACATCGACCATCGACATGATACGTCATCAAACAACATCATGTCACCGAACCTCGTTGCACCACCTTGTCAGGCGGCCGGCGCAGACGTAACCGGCCTCCATGCACCCCAGCTGCACCGGAATGGCGGCGGGTGCCCTGCTTCACACTGAACTTCACCGACTGTGCGCGTGGGCTGCGTGGTACTGCGTGGTGTGTGAGTGTCTGCTTTCGAGCTGGCGCTAGTTCGTTCTGGAATTTGCTCGTGCGGCGCGTGGCCTTGGTGCTTACGGTGGCCGGTCTGTCTGCTTGTTGCCTGGTCTGTTGCCGCGGCCCTGCTTAGTCCTAGATCTACCACTGTGTAACACCGACGCGTCCTGCCCTTCTCGCCCACTCACGCATGTGATCACACTACCCAGCCCTGTTGTCCATCCTCTCCCCACTCACTCAACCCAGCCAGCCTTGTTGATGCTCAAGATGGCATGACCCCAGACATGTATTATCACTACAGCAGGCGCATTGCGTGGACATTCACTACAACCACACCACATGCATACGTGTCATTCAAATTGGGCCTGGGCAAGGAGGAGCGTGTTTTCTGGTGTAATTTGGCTGTCACTCTGATCGCTAGTGTCGGTGGCCCAGTGGCTGGGATGGCTGGTGTGGTTGCTCGTCCGTTGCTGTTGGGAGAATTAGCTCGTGTGGTTGCATGCCTTGGTCTCTGGGTACAACTCAGTCCCACTCGTCGGAGGTGTCAATGTCCTCATGCATACAGCAACGTAATCATACATACAAGTGTCTCACATTTAGACAATTGAGAGAGAGGGTCAATATCGATGGGCCCGCGGAGAGAAATGCGCTATTGTACTGCACAGCTGTTGCCTCAGCGCTGCTGGGTCCTAGATCTATCTCTGTGTGTCACACACAGCAGCGCCACACACGCACCTCCATGGGGCTCGTGAATTGGCTCTTACGTAATGCCGCGCTTACCACTCGCGCATCGGCGAAAAGATATTGGCACATCATGATGAGCAAATTCCAGGTTGGCCCTGAAGCGCGACGCTACGCGTTAGGAGCGTGGCGCCCATCAATAAGAGCCAATTAAGAGCAACCTCTTGTACTGACATATTGTACTGCGCAGCAGCGCCACACAAGCACCTCTCTCCCTCTCTCAGTGTTACACGACATCAACGCAAGAGCCCGGTAGCGAGGGCGACATCAGGCAAGCACATGGCCAAATTGCAAGCAGGCAGCAACAAACAGCAACATGCACCGGCGCAAAGCCGCAACGTCCCGACACAACTGCCCACCTGCACGCCCACACACCCGCACACCAGCCTTGAGAGTAATGTGTCGAATGTACTACTGGCATGACTCGCGCGTAACGACTTGCACACTCTGTAACCACACACCCGCACACCAGCGCACTCCACCACCGCGTGACAACGCCTCGCACTCAAACCGTCCGCACCACGCGCCGCCGTACGCCAGCGGGCCCGGCCGCCTCTCACACCTCCCACTCTCACACCAGCGTCGCCGTGCGCTGCTGTGCTGTGATACCAGTATACAGTGACACACACGCGGAATCCGCTCACGACACAATCACAAGCCGCACCAGCGCCGGCGCCGCCATCGCGTCTCACTTCGGCTGCGCCGTCCATGGTGTGCACTATGCGGCATGTGTGTACTCTTACACCGAGACGCTCCGAGCCAGTGCACCGAGCGTGCGTTACAACAAGGTCGGTCCTCGACTCACATGCTACCCCATCAGGTGTGATCCGGCCAAGCGATCACTTGGCACGAACTGCACACCCGTGAGCCGAGCTACGCCGGACAAGGTCTTGCTGATCACAACTTCGTTTACGTTGACCTGTTTCCATTACCAGTACTGCAAGGACTGCTCAGTCTGGCGGCTCCTCGCCCACTTATCAAACGGCACAACAACCGACTCTGCCAGCTTATTGAGATACTCAATGGCGTGCGGCCCTCATCTGCCATACATCTCATGTACAACCGGCACAACCTTGTATCATCCCTGCACACTATCTTTGTACTTATCCAACTTGAGTTGTTTACGCTTGCAGGCAGCTGCACCCTTCGTCTGGTGCTTGGCCCACCACAGCCACCCCAGATGGGTCGGTAAGCTGACATCCAGCAGAAAAAACATCGTTTTCCAGACCATGCGGCTACTGTACGAAAGTGCGGGAGGCTAATTATGTGCTTTTTACTGTGCCGCTGGCGTCACCCGTAGTTGTTTTCCTGCGACTTGTTCTGACCGGCAGTGGAGGGGGAAACCGTGTTCCCCCGGCCCTGGCGGGCTGAAGGGATGGCGAAATAGTTAATAGAAGTTGAAATAACTGTTTTTCAATGCCAAGTCTTGCGGTACTATTTGGATTCGGCTCGCTGAGCCAGACATGCCGACCACTGGCTGCAGTCTTGACTGTCTCACACACAACCTGTCAAAAACCCAGCTCTGCGCAGCTGCCCTACAAAGATCGCGGAGCAAAGTGGTTGACAGGTTCTTGGCACGTTCTTGGCCCAGCTCCGCAGAGCCGCAATCCGCTTGCAACCAAGGGCATCGAACCAACGCAGCTTGCCGGTGCAGAAGCTATGGAGCAGCTAGACGTAGCCGTACCATGGAGAGAGCCGCCAGCGTGGCACGCACTGCCCGAGGCAGCACTGCGCGTGCGCTGCGTGCGGGGAACCCACTCGGTGGCCGCATCTGTCGAAGACACGCGGTGTGCACGTGTACCCTCCGCGCCCCTCGCGGTGCGTGCCACAGCATCACCCGCACCCAAGGACCCCCCCCCGTCGCGCGATCCCCGGGCGCCGCCCCCACCCGCGCTGGTCCCCTGGACCGCAGAGGACGGCGACGAGGACGGCTGGTTCGGCGTGATGGCCGCTGAAGACCACAGCGCGCGCAGCATGGCCGCTGCGGCGTCGACAGCGCTGCATGCGCCGGCCGACAGCCCGCCGGATCCGCAGCAAGCGACCCAGCGGCACGCTGCACCGCGCATGCATGCGGCACAGGGCGGCAAGGTGCCGCATGAACAGCTAGGCGAGCACGGCGCGCAGCTGCCGCGGCGAGACGGTGCTGCAGCGGGTGACACAGCGCAGCACGGGCACCGAGCGGAGTCTGCAACCGCGTCCCTCAACCCGCTGACGCAGGTGCGGCAACCAGCATGTGAGGCCAGCACAGCGGCGGCGCTGTCGCCTGCAGGCGAGGTCTCGCCCATGCATGCCGCCCACGCATCTGGGTCCGCAGAGCTGCCCGTGACACACACACATGACGGCGGTCCCGGCGACGAGCGCCCTGACTCGTCCGGGGCGGAGGCGATGGCGGCTGTGAAGCTGGACGATGACATTGCAATGCCTCGTCCTGGCGGCGCCGATGCGGCAGCCGGCAGTCGGGGCGGTAACGTGGCGGCCCGGCCGCAGCCACCATCGCTGCAGACGCGCACCTTCCAGCAGCCCGATGCAGGGGCAAAAGAACAGAGGTGCGTGCTCGTGTACACCGTTGTAATTGTAAAGGTTGTCCGATGTCCCGTCTGGATCATGTCTCATGCGGACGAAACAATGCATTTTGCCAGCGCGCGGGGTTCAGCTTACGTGGCGACTGCATCCGGTTTGAGTGCGCACCATAAGCGTACAAGATCAGCACTAGCCGCACGAGACATTTGCTCGTGCACACCCACTACCAAACCCAAATCTGCAGTTGACCACCGCCAGCCACCAGACAAGCCACCATGGTCCAGGGCGAACGGATTGGTTTGCAGTAGCACTGTACTGCAGTATCAGCCTACATCAATTGAATGCCCAACGTGCTGACATTCGGCAGGGCAAAGCAAAGCAACACCTAGCGCCATGGACCGTCCCGCCCGATGGGGTTTGCGCGCATGACAAAACGGCTTCATGTCTACTTTACAGGGTGACCTCGGCGATGCTTCGCCAATCCCATGACGTCGAGGCTGCCGCCCTGCCAGTGCACAGCGCCGCAGCGTCTCCGCCTGTGAGCAGGCCTCACACGGGCAGTCCTGCCCCGTCACCATCAGAACCTGCAGCTGAGGCCGCAGGCGGCAGCGACCGGACGGACACTCGGCCCGCGTCCCACGGCGCTGCGGCCGATCGCGGCAATGCCGCCGCCGCAGCTGCACCGCCGCCGCGGCCCTGCGCGGCTCCCGCTCTGACTCAGGGCAGCGCCGCACCGGTGCCGACGGTGCGGCAGACGCGGAGCTTCCGGAAACGCACGATGCGGCTCGGCGAAATTTCGGTCAGCCCCGTCCGACCGCTATCGCCTCCACAGCAGCTGGAGCGCGAGGCGCGGAGCCGGGCAGACAGCGCGGCGTGCACGGGCACCTCCGCCCCAGTCAGCACCGCCGGAGGGCGGCCGGATGCAGAGGCGACCGCTGCACCGAGCAGGCCGGCGGCCGCCAGGCGGCGCCGCCGGTCGGCGCAAGGCCCGGCCGGCGGGTCGCCAGTCGGTCGCTTCCCGGCTGTTCATGGCGCCAAGCAATCGCGGAAGAGCGCGCCCAGCGCAGGTACTGCAACTGGCAACTTGGTTGTGCTCTGACAACCATCCACCGCACTGTGTCTGGCCTGTCACCCACCCTGAACGCTGTTGAGCTGCATCACGGGGCGTCTCCACAAGCGCCGGCTGCTTCCTGGCGGAGCATCCGGGCACCACGACCGTACACCAGCGACATGTCACGAGCCACGGTGGTACTCTACTCCGCCACATATCGAATCTCCTACCTTTGAGGTTACGGCTGTGCATTTCCATATACAGCAGCTTTCATGCACGTCTTTCATGAAGTTCACCTTCAGAAATTTTCCGATCAGACGGTCCTTAAATGTGCTAGTACAGGGCGCATATGCTTTGCATGGCATTCCGTGTTGTGCATGGCTGGCACGGCACGCCGAGCACCCCAACCACAGTATAGCAGCTGCGGAGCATGCTGGTGTCCCATGGCCTCGGCTACCACGTGCTGAGGTTGAGTAACTGTGATGTAAGCCGCTGAGCGAGCGCACATTGCTGCCCTACTCGTTGTGCTTCCGCACCCTGCGCTGCTACACTGTGCCCGGCCACGTCTGCTGTGGGTCACGGTTCACCTTGCCGATGGTCGTGTTGTTTCTTTTGGCACATGCTGATCGTGTGCCGCTCACGCACACTGGAGTGGCCATGTGCCTCTGCCCTCCTCCCAATGGGCATCGGCTTATTGTACCACACGGCTGCTCGTACCACACGGCTGCTTGTACCATACGGCTGCTTGTACCACACGGCTGCTTGTACCATGCGGCTGCTTGTACCACACCGCTGCTTGTAGCATACGAATACTGGTAGCATAAAGCTCTGGCATCGGGGCTGACGCTGGTGCCGCGATGTGCAGTCAACCCCGCGACGGCGGCCGCTGCGCCGGAGCTGACGCAGGCCAGCAGCGGCGAGCTCGACTGCCCGACGGCGCCGCTGCGGCGGCAGCTGCAGGACGTTCTGGACAAGAACCTTCCGCCGGTGCAGCTCCGGCACGTGCTCAAGGGGCTCGTCAAGGCGGCCCGACAGGTTCTGGTGGAGCGGCCGCGTGTCGGGCGGTACAGCCGCGACGCGGAAGATCCCCGGATCGCGCGCGCGAAAGCGCTGCTCGCGGATCTCAGCGCCTACATCAAGGGCACCAAGGCCAACAGCCGGCGGCAGAGGCACGGCGCGGAGCCGGATCACAGCGGGGCCGTGCTGGGGAGTGGGGGCCAGGGCACAGGGGATGAGGGGGCTGGGGAGGAGGCGAACGCGGACGCGGAAGCGGAGGAGTGGGGGCAGGGTGGCGGTCCTGAGCGCTCTCGGGCGGCGAAGAGGCGTTCGTCGGGGGAGCGGAAGGGGCGGGGGGTGTCCGGCGGGAGGGGGGAGGAGGAATCCACGGAGAAGGGGAAGAGGAGGAGGAAGGAGGTCAAATAAGTGCAGTTGTGGTAGGGTGCTGTGTGTGATGGATTGCACAAAACAGCAGGCTGCAGGTGCGGGCGCAAGCAACAAGCGAGCAGCAAGCTAGCGTTGCGGGTGCTTTGCAGCGTGTGTGATCCCGGCTGTGTGGTGGCTCTGTGCGGCTGGCTGTATTGTATGGCCGGGTGTGGTAGGAGGATTGGGGCAGCCTGAGGTGGTCAGCTTGTGCAGGAGCCCACTGGCGCTGTGGCTACAGTGGTCGGGAGACTGCGTGCTAGTGTGCTACTACCAGCGCATATTCCAGAGCAGTATGTTCTCCAGAGTCGTATGTTCTCCCAGAGACCAGAGCAGAGTGTTCTGTGATAGAGGGTCGGTGCTTTGCTTTGCAGTATAGTGCCCGGTTAGGGGGCCTATCACTCAGTCCTATGGTACTCCCAGTCCTGTCGCGGACACCAGAAACACCCCAGACTGACTTTGGGAGCACTGTAGGGCATAGCTACGTACTCTGGGAAGGGCTGTGGGTTTGTTTTGGACGTTTGGGGAAAGTGATGCATTCGGGCCAAGAACGTCTCTGTGTTTGGGTACTTTGGACAAATTGTCCCAAACTTTCTGGCAGTGCTGTATCATGTCCCAAATGGCCTATGGGCGCCCCAAACGCGGCTACGGGGCACACGAATGACCCGATTCTGATCAGAGTTTATGCACGCACTACATGGGACGCCTCACGCCACCAGGGACCCGTGTGCACACCTCTTCCTAGGTTGGAGGACTTGTGGGCTGGGTAGCATGTAGCACCTTACATACCGCCACGTTCATGGTGGCAACTGCGTTGTGTTTGGTGCAGCTGAGCGATTGGGCAACACAGATAGGTCCCTTACTGTACAAAATTTTTAACAATTTTCAATTTTTTTAAAATAATCTGTATGTACGTGTGTGGTACAGCAGCAAGCACCGTGTGTTACACGGAGATGAACGCAATAGCCCGGCAGCGAGGGCAACAGAAGGAAAGTAGACGGCCAAAACCCCCCGAAGGTAGACACCAGCAAAAAGCAATCACTGTCCCAGGTGAAAAGCCACAACGAACCGACACAACCACACCCACACACCCACACGCATGTGCACTCCCACACCCCTCCACCTCTGGGCACTCTGTTCGGGTCGCCGCAGCAGCTACTGCAGCACTGCCGCAGGCAGCACGCTGGTCACACGTTCTCGACAGCAGACCTCGCCCAGCTGAACGGAGCCACGTGTCACTTCTGTGCGAAAGTGTACTCGCGGCTCGGCCTGGGCGCACACGAGAAACGGTGCCCGTCGAACCCCCAACGGCGCAGCAATAGCACTGCAGGGCACCCCACAGCACAGTGCAGCCTTGGCCCCGCACAGCCTGCTCACCGCCGCACCCAGCCTCCGGCACAACCGGCGCCCGTCACTCCGCACTCGACAGCCCGTCCCCGCTCGCAGTCGGTCACGCGCTGCGGCCTGGTACCCCGCGAGGCCGCCTCGGGGCCTGCGTCAGCACCGGCTGCAGATGGGAGGGGAAGCAATGTCCGGCCACATAGCCTGCCGCCCGCCAGCCGCCTCGCGCAGCACCTCCTGGCCGTGAATGGCGAGTACCACGGGAACGGCGGGTCGGCAGGCGGCCGTCAACCTCCAGGTGACGTCCCGCCGTCGCCTGCCCCGCCCCCATGTGATGCTATCATGCATGACGCCGGCGTAGTTGCCAGCCCGACCGCCGCGACCCCCACTGCGGCACCAGATGTCATGCATGACACCGCTGCCGGCAACGGCCAGCGTGCGTGGCCAACACCGACCGAGTCCACCGGTCTGCCTGCGCCTGCCACGCTAGTCAGCCCTGCTCACGTAGGGAACCACGCCATGGTCGCCCCTGAAGGCACGCAGCCCAGCCTCAACGCCCAGCCGCGTCCGCCCGCGCCGCCATCGGGCCTGGCCGAGTCAAGCCTATCCGGCCTGCGCATCGGCTCCGCGCCCGCCGACAGCGTCATGCAGGACGTCGGCACAGACTCCACCGGGGTGCCGGCGGCAACCGCACCAGCCGTGGAGGAGGCTTCCTCTCCGGGCGTGGCTACGCCATACCGCGACGTCAGGGTGCCTCAAGAACTCCCCAGGTCGGTCACTGATGTCTTTGCCGCGGCCGCGGCCGACTGCCTGGAGGCCATCCACGATGCCGTCAAGCGCGAGCATGATGCGAGCAAGCAGCAGCACATCACTGAGCTATTGATGCTCCCTACCGAGCTGCTTGGGGACAACCGCGGCGGCAGCGGGCAGCACCGGCGGGTCCTGGCGCGCATCCGTGACCTCCATAAACGCCGACGTGCTGCCGCGCCGGCTGATACTGACGCCGATGCGAAGCCCCAGCGCACTCGGACAGCGCTGCTGGCTGACCATGAGCTGGCCGGGCGCATGTATAGGCACTGCCGCAACGGCAATGACGGGCGCGCGGCCCGCTGCCTGGACAGCAGCCCGCTGGCAGCCGTTGATGCGGCCACTATAGCAGCGTTGCGGGAGTTGCACCCGTCTGCCCCCCCGCCCGTTCTGCCGCACACCGCTGACCTCCCGCCTCCCGCCGCAGTGATCGGGGAGGAACAATTCCATCAGATCGTGCTAAACCTGTCGCGGGGCACGGCAGCAGGGCCCAGTGGGTGGACAAACGAGCACATCCGCGCCGTGGCACTACATGACCCACGCATCCGCGCCGCGCTGCGCCATTTTGTCAATGACCTCCTGTCGGGGAGCATCCCCCACACGGCTCTCCTCCAAGCCAGCCGACTGATCGCCCTCGCCAAGACGGCAGGCGGCGTCAGGCCCATCGCAATCGGTGAGTCGCTGATGCGCCTGGCGGGCATCTGCGCGCTGGCGACGCTGCCGGATGCAGCCAGCCTGTTTGCCCCGCTGCAGGCCGGTGTCGGCATCTCTGGGGGTGCTGAGATCCCAGGCCATGCGCTGTATCCTGACTTTCATGACCCCGATGTTGTGACCGTCCAAGTGGACCTCCGCAATGCCTTCAATCTGTGCGATCGGACCGCTATGCTGGCGGCCGTTGCACAGCACGCCCCGGGTCTCTTGCCATTCGTGCGGATGTCATACCAACAGGCATCGGCGCTGCTTCTGCGGCGCCCGGACGGCGCACATGAAGTGCTGTGGAGCGAGACCGGCGTGCGACAGGGCGACACGATGGGGCCGTTCCTCTTCAACCTGACGTATCAGCCGACTCTGCGAGCAGCGAGCGAGGTCAGCGGCGGAGCGCTGGTCACGGCATGCCACGATGACACGTACCTGCAAGGACGGCCGCAAGATGTCGCCGCCGGCGCAGCACTGATCATGGGTAGGCACCCGTGCCAGCCGCAGAAGACTAGCGTCTACTGCGAGGACACGGACACAGCTGCGCATGTCGCCGCCTTGCTCGGTGCGCGCGTCGCCCCGGACGGCATCGTGGTGTGCGGCACCCCGCTGGGTAGCGATGAGTTCGTCACAGCACATGTCTCCCGCCGCTGCGCAGCCACTCGCGCGCAGATTGCGAAGCTGACCGCACTGCCACTGTCCCCTCAGGTGAAATGGCTTGTCATGCACAACTGCCTGCAGCATAGAGAATCCCATTTGTTGCGCAGCACGCAGTGGCGGTTTCTGGAGCAGCCGCTGCACCAAGTGGAGACAGCGCTGCTGAAGGGCCTCGGCGACATTCTGGATGTGACCAGCCTTACGGATGCACAGTGCCTGCAAGCCCTGCTTCCCCACCGCCACGGCGGCATGGGCCTACGCAGGTTCACCCAACCCATCGCCGACGCTGCTCGCCTGTCGTCCGCTGCACTCGCCCATGCAGCCCTCGCAGAAGGGACGGATCGAGGCCTGCCGTTCCGTGGCGATGCGGGCGTCGCCATGCGCCACACTCTCGAAGAGTTGCGCCAGCAGTGGCCCAGTATCCCTGGGCTGTCTGAGTGCCCCGCCGAGCCCGCGGAATGGGCGGGCCTGAGCGGCGGGGGATCTGCCATCCGCATGTCACGGCTGCAGAATGCAGTCGGCCGGGCCGACTCTGACGCCCGGGCGGCTGCGCTGCTTGCAGCGCTGGATCAAGGGACGCGCAGCCCGTCGTCAGCAACACGCGAACACAGCCTGACCAGCAAGGCGCGCTTGCATAGTTGCGCAGGCTCGATGGCCTCAGCTTTCCTGAAAGCCAGGCCCGGTGCGACTGAGCTGACTGCCACAGAGTTCCGCGTGAATGTGCGCTTGCGCCTAGGTGAGGCACTGTTCACCGGCCCAGAGGCGGACGGCGACTGCGTGTGCGGCCGGGCATCGCCTGCTGATGGTTCGCATGCCCTGGTGTGCAATGCGGTGTGGCGCACGGTGGTCGCCCGCCATGATGCGATCACGCAGGCATGGCGCCGCTTCATCATGCGGGCGGGCATCTCCACGTCTCTTGAGCCCAACATCAAGAGCCTCCCGCAGTACCCGGATGTGCCGGGCGCACGGCCGCCCGCACAGCCGCCCGGCCCCTCCTGTGAGCCTGCCAGCTGTGCTGCCGCTGGTGCGCTCACTCCACCCACCCCGGCCCCCAGCGCCTCGGCCGTGCCTTCCACCCCATGTGGCACCCAGACGCTGGCGCATTCCCCGCCTGCCCCCTTGCGCCCCTCCGGACCGGCGGACAACGCTGCCCCGCTCGGCGACGCCGCCACGGCGGACGGCACCTCAGAGGGACCAGCCGCCGCGGCTGCACGCGTCGCTGCTGCCATCTCAGCCGTTGTTGCCTCGTCCGAGGTCAAGGCTGCCGCGGCCGACATGGCAAGCGCCATGGACGTAGACGTCCCCGGCGAGGCGGCTGTCGGTTACAGGGGCGCGCGAGAGCTCGGCGCGGCAGCTGCCGCCGCCGCCGCAGTGGCCGTGAAGGCGGCCGCCCCGGCCGGCGAGTGCGCGGTGCGGTGTGAGCACCTGCCACAGGTGGGCCCGGTGGCCACTAGTCCGCCGCGACGCCTGCCCGAGGGTCGACGGGGCCGCGCGGCCGCGGCTTGCGCCCGGCCGCTACCCCCCCGCTCGCAGCGCGACCCGGAACGGGGTGATCTGCTTGTGATGTTGCCCTGCGACACCGTTGTGGCCGATGTGTGCGTGACCTGTCCGGTGGCCCCCTCCCGGGTCGTCGCCGCGGCAAACACGCCAGGCGCTGCCGCCCAACTGATGGACGACCGGAAGCGAGACAAGTACGGCCGCTCCGGCACAGGCGCATGTCGCTTCGTGTCCCTGTCGCATGAGACGTTTGGCCGTGTGGGCACGGGTGCGTTCGCCTTCCTGAATAAGATCGCTGACTTTGCTGCGGCTTCGGGGGCCGTGTCCAGGCGAGCGTTCTTGCAGAATGCCATGTGCGAACTCTCCACCACTCTGTGCCGTGGTGTGACGCGCCAGGTCCTCGCTGCGGCTCCGCTGCGTATGCGGCTGGCGGGCAGGGCGGTGGTGCCTGGCCACGATGTCCCGTCGGACGTGCTATAGGCTGGCCGCCTTGCTGGACCGGGTGCCGCGGCTGCAGCAGCGCAGGCCGGCCCCGCGTCTGGTCGTGTTGGCCCGCCCTGCCTTCCCGCGAGCCACCGTGGGGGGAGTGATGCGGCGCCGCTAGTGCCCTTCGCGCCCCGCCCTGAGGCCCCTGTCGGGCGGCCGGAGGGGGAGGGCTGGTACGCCTTGCACTGTGGGGGGCGTGCGCCCCCGGGCTCTCATGTGCGGGGGGCCCGTGATGGAATGCTCCAGTGGGGCAGGATGGAGTGGGGGTGCTGCTGTAGGGGGGTCGGTGGTGGCTGGTTTTGCTGGGGTGGGCAGTAGTGCGGTGGTGGTTGTTGCTGTGCGCGGTTGTGGCGCGGGTGCTGTAGTGGAGGGGTGCGGGAGTGCGCGTGCGTGTGGGTGCGTGGGTGTGGTTGTGTCGGCTGTGTCGGTTCGTTGTGGCTTTTTCGCCTGGGAGAGTGATTGCTTTTTGCTGGTGTCTACTTTTGGGGGTTTTGGCCGTCTACTTTCCTTCTGTTGCCCTTGCTGCCGGGCTATTGCGTTCATCTCCGTGTAACACCCCTCCACCGCGGCACCCGCGCCACAACCGCACACAGCAACCACCACCACTGCACTACTGCCCACCCCAGCAAACCCAGCCACCACCGACCCCCCAACAGCAGCACCCCCACAGTGTGTAGCCAGCCATCCACCAATGGAAGCTGCTGCATTTAGATCTGACTTATGCAGCCTGCCTTCTTCATCTGTCACCTTTGAAATTTGCTGGCCTCGAGAGTGCACCTATAATATCGAGTACTGCACCACAGGGGTGGTGGAAATCGAATGGACCGAAATGCCCCACTAACGAGGAACTTGGCATGTTCTACACTTGAACCTTTCATGTACAGGAAGGTATCACGTGGCCACAGGGGCAAACTTTAGCACGGCATTTTCGCATGGCAGGACGACGCCCGATGGTAGCAAGCTCAAGCGACGGAGTACGACTTGGGCATTCGTGCTCCCTCGGCAGCCCTCGAGCTCGCGACACGTGGCAGTCTGAGTCCCGGTAATCGGCATGCAAGAATTCGCACCGCGTATACGCGCCAAAGATAGTGGAGTGACGGTCTCTGACAAGTTCGCGCATTCCTGTGCAGTTGTTTTACACGGAGGCGAACGCAATAGCCCGGCAGCGAGGGCAACAGTAGGAAAGCAGACGGCCAAAACCCCCGAAAGCAGACAACAGCAACAAGCAACTGTCTCGGGTGAAAAGCCACAACTAACCGACACAGTCGACACAACCACACGTTCCTGTGCAGGTGCGTTACACGGAGATGAACGCAATAGCCCGGCAGCGAGGGCAACGGAAGGAAACCTGTGCAGGTGTGAGTCAGCAACATGCTACTGTGCAAGTCAGACCCGCACATTCTACTACCATTTCGGCACGTCATCTACGTCGCCCACATGCACCTTGCACCAATTGAGAGTACAACTACCCGCGTATGTCCCCCAGTGACTCGCGAACCTGGCCGTGGACTACGCGTTGAAGCACCCCATCATATCTATACCACCTCACGTTGACACCCCCCGTGTGATGATGGATTGACATCTTCGGTGAAGTAGATCACCCCATCAGTGCACCTTGCACTGTGCCGTGTGATGACGGCCAACCACCGCACCCCACGAAGAACCTTCGAAAGTGCCAAGGTGGAAATACATCCATTCGAGTGTTACACGGAGATGAACGCAATAGCCCGGCAGCGAGGGCAACAGAAGGAAAGTAGACGGCCACAACCCCCGAAAGTAGACACCAGCAAAAGGCAATCACTGTCCCAGGCGAAAAGCCACAACGAACCGACACAGCCGATCGCGACACAACCACACCCACGCACCCACACCCGCGCCACATGTCGCTTCGTGTCCCTGTCGCATGAGACGTTTGGCCGTGTGGGCACGGGTGCGTTCGCCTTCCTGAATAAGATCGCTGACTTTGCTGCGGCTTCGGGGGCCGTGTCCAGGCGAGCGTTCTTGCAGAATGCCATGTGCGAACTCTCCACCACTCTGTGCCGTGGTGTGACGCGCCAGGTCCTCGCTGCGGCTCCGCTGCGTATGCGGCTGGCGGGCAGGGCGGTGGTGCCTGGCCACGATGTCCCGTCGGACGTGCTATAGGCGGTCGCTGGCCGCCTTGCTGGACCGGGTGCCGCGGCTGCAGCAGCGCAGGCCGGCCCCGCGTCTGGTCGTGTTGGCGCGCCGAACCTTCCCGCGAGCCACCGTGGGGGGAGTGATGCGGCGCCGCTAGTGCCCTTCGCGCCCCGCCCCGAGGCCCCTGTCGGGCGGCCGGAGGGGGAGGGCTGGTACGCCTTGCACTGTGGGGGGCGTGCGCCCCCGGGCTCTCATGTGCGGGGGGCCCGTGATGGAATGCTCCAGTGGGGCAGGATGGAGTGGGGGTGCTGCTGTAGGGGGGTCGGTGGTGGCTGGTTTTGCTGGGGTGGGCAGTAGTGCGGTGGTGGTTGTTGCTGTGCGCGGTTGTGGCGCGGGTGCCGTAGTGGAGGGGTGCGGGAGGGCGCGTGCGTGTGGGTGCGTGGGTGTGGTTGTGTCGGCTGTGTCGGTTCGTTGTGGCTTTTTCGCCTGGGAGAGTGATTGCTTTTTGCTGGTGTCTACTTTCGGGGGTTTTGGCCGTCTACTTTCCTTCCGTTGCCCTCGCTGCCGGGCTATTGCGTTCATCTCCGTGTAACACCCGCGCCACAACCGCACACAGCAACCACCACCACCGCACTACTGCCCACCCCAGCAAAACCAGCCACCACCGACCCCCCAACAGCAGCACCCCCACTCCATCCGGCCCCACTGGAGCATCCATTCGAGTGCATCTCGCGCTCACTCGTGGACCTAATGGAAGCCCTGCGGTGGATGACCTCCGTATTGATGACGCACGCGCCGGTCACTTGCACCTCCAACCGGACCACCCATAAGACGTCCATGTGCACCTATGCTCAAGGGAATATTCCACGCAGCTGGGAAAACTGGACAATGACGTACTGAAGACAGGGGTATGTCACCTCGTACACGACGACCTGATGCCTTGAGGTTGCCGCCACGTGGCGGCGCATGGCAGGACGACGCTCGATGGTAGCAATTTCCCAAGCTCGAGCTGATGGTTCCCACAGCCACTAGACGCCTCGACATATCGAGGCTACGACAGGCCTGACGACAGGCACAACTCCTGGCCTGAGCAGCAACATTTTGCCCACGCAAGTGGAGTGAAGGCCACTAACAAGTTCGCACGTTCCCGTGCAGGTGTGGGTCAGCAACATGCTACTGTGCAAGTCAGACCCGCACATTCTACTAACATCTCGGCGCGTTATCTACGTCATCTACATGCACCTTGAACCAATTGAGAGTACACGTGCACGGCATTTTCGACCAAAAAGGTGAGGTTTGGGCTTTTCGCCACATCACCCAAACGGCCCGCAGCCCTTCCCAGAGTACCTAGTTATCCCTGTAGCGCTCCCAAAGTCAGTCCGAATAGCTATGATATCCGGATCCGGGGTGTTTCTGGTGTCCGCGACAGGACTGGGAGTACCATAGGACTGAGTGATAGGCCCCCTGCCCGGTGGCAATGTCATCAAGACTGCTGATATCAGCATGATGCCTTGCAACGAAAGGAGTGTACACAAACAGCACTACGTGCAACAGGTTTATGCCTTTTGTTTTTATTCGAGCTTGCGGGAGCTGCTCGTATGCTTTTGATGCAGCTGCGTTCGATCCAGGGCCCTTCGATCCGGGGCCAACTGCCACATCTACTGGGCTGTTCCACCTGGTCTCTGTACAAGAGCGCTCTCCTGTCCACAGGCTCACACCCGTTCGAATGAGATAGGAAAGCTCAGATTGTATTGGCCAATCATGTGTGAACCAGAATGACTCGGAGGGATCAGCGCTGTCAGGCGTGCATGTTTTGCCGACCGTTCATATCATGCTGGCTGTCGAAGTCTGGCGCATGAGCGGTCAATCGGACGGACACGGCGGTGATTTGAATATTAGACGTTGTGAACGTGTAGTTGCATTCAGCGCTGCAGGCGTGCGCGATTGTGTTGCAAAAGCAAAGCTGCGGTCGTGGCCAGACACGGTACTGACCTGCTGGTGGCACACGATTCAGCATATCATCCAGAGGCACAAAGCCAGCAAGCATTTCATCCCTAGACCTGATCATCCTGCAAAATAGCAATCGAAATGTCTGACATGTTGGATCAAGGCTCTGACGCCCCAGGCGGTGCGTGCTTGCGACGTGTTTTGGTAGAATGTGTCGATGAAGGACTGTTTGCTCAAGCCTCCACGCGCTCCATGGCCCGGAGATGAAGTCACTCGCAAGGCCGCTGGTTGGCGCTCTGCTTTCTAGCCTGTGCCAGCCTGGACGCTCCTCGGTTCATGCATGGCATCCCTTCTTCTGACGCCTCGCCGTGCGAATGCGTTGGGTTGCGGCGCGGCCGCTCACGTGCCTCGCTTACTTGCCTGTGCCCGAGCTCGGAGAGGTGCACGACGCCAACGCATTGCACGGCCATCCGATATGCCAATGCAACAGAATATGAAAGTGCGGAGGCAAGCTTACATCGATCATTCTTCTTCCTTCTAGTTTTTCAAGTTCTTCACACCAAAAAAATCTTAATCATGCTAGGTGGGCTCGCTGATGCTGTTACATCCCCGCTCAGGGCCACTGGGCGCCTTGTGTTCGGCGACAAGAAGCTGAAAGTGGGCGTCGTGGGTGCTGGTGGTGGAATTGGGCAGCCTTTGTCCCTGCTGCTGAAGCTGTCGCCGTTTGTATCGGAGCTTTCGCTCTTTGATGTGGCAGATTTTACACCCGGTACGCCTTCTCCTCCCTCATAGCTGGTATGTATCTGAGTATCGCCTGTCAGTGCAAGTATCGGGCCCAATTGGCTAGCTGCGCGCCAGGCAGACGAGGGGCAAACGGGCCAATGTGCCCACCTGCGCTCGGATACGTTGTTCAAGCTAGAAAGCCAGCTGCTGCACCGTTGAAATACAATATATATTCTGTAAATGTGGCTCAGTTTACAACCTCCGTGGTCGTGCAGGTGTCGGCGTTGACTTGTCGCATGCAAACACATCCTGCAAGGTGTCAGCCTATAAGCCCTCAAGCCGTGAGGATACTTCGGCAATCGACGCAGCTTTGACTGGATGTGATCTGGTAATTATTCCGGCTGGCGTCCCGCGCAAGCCCGGAATGACCCGCGACGACCTGTTCAACATCAACGCCGGCATCCTGGCCGGCGTTTGCGAGTCCATCGCCCGGGTACGACATGATCGCACGTCGTGTGATGCGCAATGATGGACCTTTTCCTGTGACCCTGCATTGTGTGGTGCACAGTGCCCGTATTGCTGGGAGGGGCCATGCATTTTCGCGAGGATATTACTGCGGGTCGTTGACCAGTCGCTGCGCAGAGGCACATCCAGGCAAGCTCCTGAATCGAGATCGTCCGCATGAGCTCAGAGCTCAGTGACATCTGTCGGTGGCCGCATACGCGCAAGACATCTACACCGAGTTGAGCCATGATTGGGCCATGAACAGCACCTCACTGTCCTTTTCTCAAGCAAAGGACTTGAACCAGCACCGGCCCAGAGATATCTTTGGCTCCACCTCACAGCTCATGCAGCATTCTAGGTGCTGTCATCCAGCAATTCCTCAAGCACAGTGCTGATGCAGCAAGCTTCCTGCATCACTGCACTAACCAGGCTGCGTCTACTGTGTTGGCACCGCCGCACACGCCCAGGCCACCCAAGCCTGTGCAGTTGTCAGCACACCCAGCACCTGGTGCATTCGTGTGCATTCCGCCGTGTTAGGTGAAGACACTGTGTGTTTGCGATGGCAGTGGCTTCCTCTGCCTTGTCTGTGAGTGCGGTTTGTGGCGCATGTTGGGTGGCTGTTCTGCGTGTGATGCCTGTTGTGTGAACTTGTGTCCTTTACCCTGGACTGTGAGTGTCGTGCAGTGTCCTTCCCCATGCGCTGTTGGTGCTCTGATCCACCTCACTGTGCCACCCCAGCAAGGCTGCTCTGCTGACCGTCTTCCCACACTACAAAATAGATGCAAGTCGCGGAGGGCACGCGCAAGATCTCACAGCCACCACATGCTGCGCGGCACCTCACCATCGCATGCTGTGGGGCACCTCACCACCGCATGCTGCGCGGTACCTCACCACCGCACACAGCACGCACGCCCAGCATGCCCACCCCCGCATGCACAGCGCAGCATGCTAGGCCCTTTCGCCCGCGCCGCACCCGACGTGTGCATGCGTGTGTGCAGGTGTGCCCCGGGGCGTGGACGTGCATCATCACCAACCCCGTGAACAGCACCGTGCCCATTGCGCGCAAGGTCTTCACCGCCGCAGGCTGCTACAACGCGGACCGCCTCTTCGGCGTCACCACGCTCGACTGCTGCCGCGCCAGCACCTTTGTCGCGGAGATCGTTGGCACCGCGGCCGAGGGTGTCGTCGTGCCCGTCGTGGGCGGCCACGCCGGCAAGACCATCCTCCCGCTGCTCTCGCAGTGCAGCCACAACGTCCTCGGCGAGCTCGACGAAACCGCCACCGCCGCCCTCGTCACCCGCATCCAGGTGCGTACATGCTTGACCCGCAGTGCTCATGCGTGCACACATGATGCCCGTTTCCCACCCGCGCATGCCTGGTCGCGAACCCCAAAAACCCCACCCCCCCCCCCCCCCCACCACCAGGCAAACACTGGGTGGTGGTAATGCACTACCGCCACAGCCGCCCTCGTCACCCGCATCCACGTGCGCCGCACATGCATGACCCACTCCGCACCTGCGGCGGCCGGCGGCGGCTCCCCCCTGCCAGTCCGTGCGTGGCAGTCAGCACAGGCGCCGGTGGGTAGAATGCGGCTCTGAGCGGCTCCTTGTCATGCCTCTTCGTGCGGCCCCTCTCCTGCCTCTCCTGTGTGCGTGTGTGCGTGTGTGCGTGTGTCTCCCAAGCACGCGGTGCTGCTGTACTGCGATCGGTACAGAATTGCATCGGTACAGAATAGCGAGGGGTGCATGTGAGCCCAGCACGCAGCAGAGGCGAGCCATCGCACGGCGCCGTGGCCTGTTGATGAGCGTTGTGCAACACTGCAGCGGCTGGCAGGGCTACAGGTGAAGCCCAGCATGGCCCGGGTAAAGCGGTGGCAAACGTTTGTGTGTACACCACCATCAACTTGCATTGCACTGCCGCCCGCCGAATGTATGCACATGTGGCCCATGCATGCAGAACGCGGGCACGGAGGTGGTGGACGCCAAGGCGGGCGCCGGCTCGGCGACGCTGTCGATGGCGTATGCGGCTTACCTCTTTGTGACGGCGTGCTTGAAGGCGATGAACGGCTTTGCGGGCATCGTGGAGTGTGCGTACGTGGAGGATGCCTCCATCGACGGCTGTGACTTCTTCGCACAGCGCGTCAAGCTCGGCAAGGCCGGCATCACCCAGCGGTGCGCCCTGCGTCAGTACTCACCACAACTTGCCACCACGTTTTGGTTCTGACCACAACAGAACCCCCCCCCCCACCCGGCTACGCAAGCCCCCCTGCTACGCACCGTCTTGTGCGTGTGCCGTGGCTGTGCTCTTGTAGCCTGGGGTTTGTGGCGGGCCTGCCTTACGATGGTACACCTTGATACGGCACTGCATGCGTAGGCCCGTATGCCACTTCATGATTTGAAGCTCGGCTGGCCTGTCTCACGCATCTCGGCGCTTGCCTCTCCGCAATGACTTGTCCGCAGGTAGCACCGACAGGCGGCATGTAGGTGTTAGACGGTGTCACAGGGACTGCTGGTTGCTGCGTTGCAGTAAGCGGGGCAACGGGCCAGTCGCTGCCTGAATGGAGAGTGAATCTGGCTGCAGCATCACAGTCATGATCTGTCAATGTGTCGCGGCAACGGTGGCGGAGGCTGCGTCGTGCCAGTTGGGCTGCTGGCTGGTTGCATTCTACTGGACACAGACGCAAGCCACACGAGACGCAAGACGCGCACGCTCCCACGCAGCCCATAATTCGGAACTTGTGAAGCCAGTCCGAGGGGATGCCCTGACGACGGTGAGCGTGCAGGTTCGGCGTGGGCAAGCTGAACGAGATGGAGACCAAGGGCCTCGAGGAGATGAAGGAGCAGCTGGCAGGTGAGATCAAGAAGGGCAATGACTGGACAAAGTAGACTGTGGCCCTGCCACCGCTACCACTGCCCCAAGGTCACCCCGGCGTTGCAGTGTTGCCATGCGCTGCTTTCCAGCAAGGCTCGCTGGCCTTGGGCCACGGGGGCCAGGAGCACCGCAGTGGCCCAAATGCCAAAAGAGACAGACACATCATACATACAACATTACAAACGCAGCAGCACCAAGCGTCAGGCCTGCGTGAAGCGTATGTTGTGCCTGCTGCTCACGTGCCCGCGCCGGTGACGGCCGCCGCGGGCGGCTGGTATGCTGTGCTGTTATGCTGTGTTATGCTGTGCTCACGTGCCCGCGCCGGTGACGGCCGCCGCGTGCGGCTGTTATGCTGTGCTGTTATGCTGTGTTATGCTGTGCCTGACCTGTGGCCGGTGCCGTGGAGCGGGTATCACAGCTGTGGTGATCACAGCTGTAGCTATAGGCCTGTGCTGTGGAAGCGATGGCGGCGTGGGGGGTGTGCTCCGGAGGCTCGTTGTGGTTGAACGGCCCGTTGTGTTTGAAAGGCCCGATGTGGTTGATCCGCTGTACGTGTCCAGGCGGTCCAGGCGATCTGTGTCATTGTCGCACGCTTAGTCCAGCTGCGCGTTCCGTGTGCGCCTCGTGCTGTGCGTTTCGCGCTGTGAATTGCATGCTGTGTGCCGATGTGGCGTGCGTTTGTCTGCTGGTATATTGACAACGTACTGCGGGCATGTGATGGTGCGATAGAAGTGGCGCCTGTGTAAATGACTGCCTACGTGCTGTGCGTGCAGTTACCAGTGTTCAGCTGTGTGTTGTATTTCTCTGTCTCATGTAGTCCCTGCCACGTGTGGTTCGTCGTCCGCAGCTTTGCGGAGCCTGAAACCTGTTCTTGATCAGTGCAGCGTAATTCTGATGCTCTTCTTGAAGTTTTACATGCATGTGTGTTACACTAGGCCTCAGCAGTGAGTCAGCAGCGCCGAGAGAACAAGCAGGGAACAACACGAACAGGTTTTCATAAGCAGCACGTCCATACCAGCCGCACCGAACAAATTATCACATGGCAACAAGGCAGCGCCTCCGTACAACAAGTCGCAAATCATGCAGCACATCCGTACCAATTATCACAAGTAGCATGATCCACACCTGTCGGAATCAGAAACAGCAGCGCACACACATGACAAACAAAGTAATCACAACACCACGCAGTCTTTGTACATTACAGGCGTTGGGGACTACGGCGCCCAGCTGGCGTCATAGTCACTGCCACCAGATGCTGCGGTCCGAGCGGCGGCTGGGGAGCGCGAGAGGTGGAGGAGAGGGAAGAGGGGAACGGGCAGGCTACAATGTGTGCTGCGGGATGAGGGGGAGGCGCTATGGGTGGCGGCCATTCCGCGATGGCATGTCAACGCTGATGAGACTTCTGCAGTGCTGACTCCCCCCATGTGTGCGCGCATTAGATGCAGAGTGCCCCCTTACCGTAAAGCAAACCGCACGTCTGTCCTTTCAAGCGTGTGGCCAGCTGTCGGTGACAGCTTGTCACAGGATCACTTGTCAGGGCTGGGACTTTCAAAACCGACTAGGCTGGTCATTCGGGGCAACTGCCATATGGCCTGAGCGATTGACCTGCAGCTGCTTGAGCGCAGTGTCCGCAGGCTCTGGTGACCTACACAGGCACAGTGAATCCATCTCGGGGGCTGCTTGATAAGGTACTAGTAGGCTGTGCTGGGGATGGCAGTCTGTCAGCAGTGCTGGTGAGGCCGTGCTCGTACAGCCAAAAAAAAGGAGCAGACACACATCGGGCATCACGCCAAACCCAACCGGGAATCGGCCACAGCATCCCTGCGAACAGGGGCGGAAGTACAAACAACAGGCACGTCCGCAGCAGGCACAGCCACACCAGATCCACCCCGCGAGCCCCCCCCCCCTCCCACAACCATGCCCGCAACTGGGCCCAAGGAGGCAGCCACACCTCACCCACAGCCACCGGCTCATACGCACAGCAAGCAGAGACCTGCGCGGCAACGCCCGCCACAATCGCAGCCACCAAAGGAGTACACAGGGCGCGGACAGCACAGGAAACATAGTTCGAAAGCGCAGCCGACGGGCCCAGCAGGAAAGGCGCCAGGCACACCGCCGTAGCCAGCTCGGACTCCGCGGCAGACAGGAACGCCTGGCAGACAACAGCGCGCGCAGCCACATTGTCGCTTATTATAAGTTATAACGGCGTGCAACAGGTCCGCCCGTAGAGACGCAACCACCGTCGAGCCGGACGCAGCGGAAAGGCAGGGGCAGAAAAGCAGGAGGTATTCAATGTGCAACCACCTATGCTCTCGTAGGTCATCACCGTGCAGGTCGCGATGCTCGTCATACACGTCACACTCACACAGGCAGCACGCATGGGGATGCCGCAGAGCCCCATATGTCACCGCATAGTCGCCCGGCAGGTGAGACGCTCGCAGCGGCATGAGGGGATAGACCACAGCGGACTGTGTGGCAGATCTAGGCTCTACGCAACTGTGTGCAAGCTAGTCGTTGGTGTGGCCGCAGGTGCAGCGCAGCAATGCCTGAATGAGACTGCGGGAGTTGGACGTTGATGCATAGATTTGCATGGTGATCAGCGAGTTCGCTGTCACATATAGGACTGACTGCCAGTTCACCAGTCGTTGTGTTTGACTGGCTGAATGGCAGGTACGTGTTTCTTGGACTTTGTTTGCATACTGCTGTGAGTTGGCATTGATACCTAGGACATTGATTGAGCTGTGTGCGAAGTGCAGGCTGTGACGTTGCATGTTGCTGCGGGCGAACATCGTAGACTCACACTGCACATTTTGCCACAGGTGAGATCCATACAGCTTAAATAGTGTACAATAGTGTACAATATGTGAAGCTGTAACAGTTGTGTTTGACTGGCTGAAGGGCAGGCTGTGACGTCGCATGTTGCTGCGGGCGAACATCGTAGACTCACAGTGCACGTGCACATTCTGCCACAGACTAGGACCGCCTGTACGGCCTCAACACCCACCCCTGGGAGACAGACACTGGTACCACGTGCCAAGGGTTCGAGCGGCAGGATGCGGCCGAGAGCGCTTTCGCACGTGACCGCCCAGGGGGCCCGCGGCAGCGTGGGTGCCCACAATGCCAACTCCGCGTTGTCTGTGCACACGTGTGCCCTAAACGTGATACCCGCCCTGAGGTCTGCATTGCCGAGGGCGCAGGCGTGGCCATCATCGTCATACCGCGTGGCCAACGCGCGCGGGGGCACTGACAGAGCGTCGCGAGCCACCGCCTGGTGATATCAGGATATATCCGAAGCTGAAGCAAGGTCAGGCGGCATTCGCCAGCCGCAGCCAGGCGTCCCGCGTAGGCATAGACGCCCGGACAGCCGCGCCCATGTAGTCATGATCAGGGGATAACCCAGCAGGGAGACTGGCGGTGAACAAGACAAAAAGAGCGTCATGCTCGCGAAGGGACGCGGCCGCGGCATCCAACACCCTATCACGGCCAAGGTGCCGAGCATGTGCGACGTGACCTTGGTCGGCTGAGCCAAGCAAATCCAGGCTGCAGCTGGTAAGGAACACGTCGGTCGAAATGCTGCGCTTCTTGACCCATGACGGCGACAGCGCGGACGGGCCAACATCGCCGGCCACCTTGGCGGCCGCCAAAAGAGCCGCATTCATGGCCGCAGCAGGCGGCGTGACCGGCAACAGCCTGGAGCCGTAGAGCATGGAGCCGTAGAGCAAACGCGCGTGCCGTGATACCCCCCCGTCCACGGCGCAAGGCCATGCATGCCTATACATGTGTATGGACATGTCTGGAAGCAATTGGGCAATCAATGCTTTAGTCAGTTTTTGCATGACTGCCGTCCGAGGTTGTCGTCACGCAGTGTCGAGCTTGTCACATGAATGACATGATTCCCGCGCCAGAATGGCGACAGGCTATCAAGGTTTGTTCTCAAGGTGTTGGCCATATGGCGGTGCGAGTGGAAATTCTGGAAAATAGAGAGTTGGCGGTGCGAGTGGAACTTCTGGAAAATAGAGAGTTGGCGGTGCGAGTGGAAATTCTGGAAAATAGAGATTTAGAGTGTCGCGTTGCTGACGTGCCAGCAACTTTTCGCGACATGAACGGGCAACCGGCGAGGGAGCAGGGCATCTTGGGGAACTACTCTGCAACTTGTCGCGGTTGGAGAGGCTGCGGTGCGGAATGCACTGAAATCAAGGCATGCCAAGCAAGCATGCCACAACAAGTGGACTGGCAGCTCGGGGAGCTTTGGCTCCAGGGATGCGCAAAAACAGTTGTCTAATTACATGCCCTGGCCCGTGGCTGGGGTCTGCGGGGGCCACACAACCTGATCATAACACACTGGTGTGAACAATTTGAAAATGGATCTCCACCTGACACAAAAACGCGATCACAGGCTTGAGAATTTGTCTAGCAGATTTGCACACAGTACACAACAGCCATGTTGCTGCTGCTGCGCGTGGCCTTGGTGCTTGCGGTGGCCGGTCTGTCTGTTTGCTTGTTGCCTGGTCTGTTGCCTCGGCGCTGCTGAGTCCTAGATCTATCACTGTGTAACACAACAGCCATGTTGCTGCTGCTTTCGGGGGCTGACTTGTGGGGAACCGGCTGCAACTCTTTTACAAGCTTGCCTGAAACCTGCCTGTTTTGGTGCCTTTCCAAACTCTTGGAAAGATTGGAGTGGAGTCATGTAGCTAAGGACAGGCATGTCCTCATGGATGTGGCAATGCAGTCATGCATAAATGTCACATGTATGCAGCGTTTAAATGCGGGTCTGATGATTCCTTGTGCTGTGATCCCATAAGTACTCAAACTACACAATTTCCATTTGTCAGAGACCTCATTGAACCAGTTTTGTATCAAGCACAGAACACAAGAACAGCGATAAGTATCAGATTACCGATCTAGTCAGAATAGAACAATACTCAGTCGAACCGCAATGATAAGGAATTTCAATTGAGCTATTTTATGCTGGATTTAGTTGCGTGTGGGTGTGTTACACGAAGATGACCGCAATAGCCCAGCAGCGAGGGCAACAGCAGGAAAAGTAGATGGCCAAAACCCCCGAAAGCAGACAACAGCGTGTGCGTGTGGGTGTTACACGGGTGTGGGTGTTACACGGGTGTGGGTGTGGGTGTGGCTCCAGCCTGCCAGTGGATTGTGTTTTAGCACCCCTCAAAATATACCTTACATGCCTGTGTACCGGAATACTGGTATATTTTTCGAAACGTACCAGGATGATTCGTGGAATACCATTACTGACGTACAGTGCTATGCATGTGTGACACTTGCAGAGTGTTTGGGTACTTGCCATGCGGGACATGTGCTGCAGGGCTCCCCTGCCAGTCAGTGATGCGGCAGCTGTGCTCAAAGGTTTGATTTTGCTCAGAAGCCGATTGCCTGCTGAGATAGCTTTCGGTTGAAAGTACGTCGAGTTGAAGAAGTAGCTGTGTTGTGTGAAGCCTCCCCCAAGTGCACCTGTCAACCCTTGCACCGAACATGCATGGGCTGCCAATGCATACATGCCGCATGCTAAACCATGGGATCGGCAGAAAATGTCGAGCAAAATGTTGCAGGACCGATCTGCGACCGTCAATACACGATATCAGTATACCCTTGAGCTATTGAACGTGCAATTGTAGCTAGCTCTGCGTCTGACAGTGCAGATGCTGCAGTCTACCGCGCAGGGCAGCTGAATTGAGATGCGTCGGCGACGTCACGGCAGCGCGCTGACTTTGCTCGTTACTTGTATTACAACAATTACATGTTATTTAGCCTTTCTTGTCGAACGAAACCTGGCAGATGCGGCTATCAGCGAGCCGCGGGGTGGCTCAGATGTGGTGGCCGTTGCGTCACCTCCCCAGCTTCAGGACGCTGTGCGCTCCGGGGCGCGACACATCGTCATAACCGAGCATCTAGATCTGAGACAGCTGTCAAGATTCGCAGAGACGACCTTTCTGGATTCGGCGGTGCTGGCGATCGTGCAGAACCGACTCGGCCAGCATACCTCGATCATACGGGTGCGCGCCCCTTCCTTGCCTGGCTGCTATCCCTGTTCGCGTTTCAACACGATATCATGCAAGGATGTGGAGAGGTTTGGTTCGCTGCGTGGCTGCGGACCGGCGAACACTTCCGTGATTGTCGCAGCATCCGTGTGTGAGGTCGAGTCACGCATGGCCCACCAGTGAGCTCAAGGTCGAGGATATCCATATCTAGGCGTGCACGAGCGGTGGTCAACAGCTCCCGACACGTGGCTCCATGATCAAGTGGATGTCTAGTTTGGGCAGGCAGGCTCAATGTTGTACTTGTGCGTCGCGTGCAGCAGTTTGAACCCGAAATGCTTGGATATGTGCAAATCGAGAGCTGGCTTCGTGCCGCGTGGTTCGCCAAGCTCGTTAGCGCCGAGCGTCCGCACGCCACTGCGATGTTAAATCTGTCGAATGTTCGTTGCACTCGCTGCATGTATACATTCTCCACCAGCACAAGTCTGTGTTTACATCTGCATTCCGTTCCAAGCGCTTTTGGCAGCCGCGCGCGTTTAAATTGACAGCTACTGGAGATTCTAAGGCACGATGCATCAGCTAGCGTGAGTGAGCCTGGTGGAGAGCTTTTTCGGACAAGGCCGCGGCCGGCGGACCTTGCATCAGGGCATGCTTATATACCAACGGCATGTGTCATGCGCGGATATGAGACATCTGATGTACGTATTCCCAGCGTCGCGCCAGCTTATCACATGTTGATGTGACGCATATGACACACGTGTACGACGTACATGACGCAGATACCGTGAACTTCGCAAAGCAACGAAGCTTTGTTGCTCAGCTATACCCTGCAGCGCCCTGTGAACTATTGCATTCTACATTTTCACCTGATTTAGTACGTATCGTCGACCGGGTTTTGCACAGGGGTCGACGCAGAAGGCCAACAGCGAGGGCAACAATGTTTTTCATGCTTGCAAGTAAGCAAGCTGTTGCGTCAGTCGTGCCAGTTCGTTGTGGCTTTTGCCTGGGACTGTTGCTGCTTGTTGTCTGCTTTCCTGCTGTTGCCCTCGCTGCCGGGCTCTTGTGTTCATCTCCGTGTAACACATAGTGTGGCAATACTAGCAGTGCATCTTTGCAGATGTGACATCTGTCTCTTCCACGCCGATGAACAAGCGCCCTGATGCGCAGACGGAGGCATGGGGATTCTGTGGCAGACCTTGATGTCTCTACATATTCAGTATTGAATTTTTTGTTCTCTGTCTCGGCTTCACGTGCAGAAACATGTCCCAGTCCAGTCAAGTTACAGGGGGTAAGGGTTTCTGATTTGTGGGGGTAAAGAGATACGTTACAGATGTATGCTCCACAAGGCGGTAGAACACAGAGGCACCTAAGGGTAAGGGTTTCTGAGTTGTGGGGGTATGGGGTGAGTGCATGGCCGCATGTGCCAGCCACCAGCCATATCTTCCACTGAGGTAGATCGGTGATGGAAGGGAGCAGATAATAGAACAAAACTCATACCACGAGCAGCCGGCCACCCACCTGCCATGTGCCACCCTCAGCCACAGTCACCAAACACCTGACACCAGAGGCCTGACCTATCAGGGCCCCCACCCCTCTCTTCCGGACCCCCCCCCCCCCCAACCTATCACTGTGTAACCCATGAACCCAACAATCATGACATATTCGGTTTCATGTCCTCAGAAAAGTAAATGTCCCAGAAAAAGTGCCTCATGTGTCATGCCCCTGGCCCCAGACATCTGAGCCATGTACAGCCGTGTCTCGGTGTGGGTGTGGGTGTGTTTTGTAGCACAGTGCTCATTGTAGCACGGTGTCCATTGTAGCACGGTTGCCTGTGCATATTCATGCTCGCTGCTGCCTGCTTGCTGGGGTTTAGTTGCTTGCTTGCTTGAAGCTGTGTCTGAGCACCATTGCAGAATGGTCTGAGGTTATTTGTGGACTGGACATTGAGTTGTGAGTGTCTGCAGGATCTCATGGGTGCATGTGATGCGTCAGTGACCCTGTTCAGGCCTGACCCATGCCCAACTTCCCTGGCTTTTTGCCATTATGGGAAGGTTGACACTGTAAAACTGTGATGTGTTCACGTGCATACCCAGTGTAACTGCTCTTGCTGCAGACGTGCACTGACAGTGTCAGTGCTGTGTCACGGGAAGACAGAAATGAGATGTGTGTGGAAACAATCCACATGATATGAAACAATCCACAGGAAACAAAACAAACAATCCACAGCAAATGAAACAAACAATCGACAGGATATGAAGCAAACAACCCACAATTGAGGTTTGTGCACAAATGATCCACAGGATGTTCGAAACAGGCACACCTGCCACTGTGCATAGTGGAGGACGCACAGTGGCAAAGTGGCCCGACAGCCTGACGGTGCATCCAGTGGCATCCTGAGGGGCAATGACAAGTGCTGCTGACATAGCGCACACGCCCTCACACGCCCTTGGGCTGGCACTCACAGTGGGGACGGAGTGGGCACTCTGTCCCGATGATCACTCCACACTGCCACACAGCGTTTCCTTCATGCGACACCATACGCACGTTCTCCCACACCATGCATTTGTGCCATGCATGCACGATGAACCCATTTCTCACGTGCGATACCAGCATGCTCTGCCTCCGCTGGGCTGCAGCTCCTCGTCAGGCAAAGGCTGCAGCTCCTCGTCAGGCAAAGCACGGTTGCCAAGCTGCTCAGCCGTGCTGTGCTCTCATGCTGTGAGTGTGCTGTGCAGGGTAACTGCTCGCATGCCCCACCCGAGGCGATGGCTCCTCCGTCGGGGGCCCCGGCGCGCGGGGCGGGGCAATGCATGGTGGTGGTGCGTGAGGACTGGCTGGAGGCGCCGCTCGAGGGCTCGCGGCTGTGGCTGTCCAACCTCTACGTCACGCTGCCCGCTGCGCCCGCGCCGCCCGTGCTGCCGGACCGCAATCACTCGACGATGGTCTCCGTGCCCGGCGCGGACGTGTACTTGACTGGCATGACATTTGCGGGGGACGGTGGGGAGGCGCGCGCCCTCGACGTTTCGGGCGGCCGACGGGCCTTCCTCAGCAGTGCGCCCCCCCTCTGAGCCCCCCTCTGCGGTGCAGTCCCTTTTGAACTGTCACCGTGACAGTTCAAAAGGGCCTGGCTAGTGCACTTGTCCTTGCAAATGAACCTACCTAGATGCAACTATGACTCGTTTTTCCGACCAAACGCTCACAGACGTGTCCGTCAAAGCCGCTGTATTTGGGAATACTCACCAGATACTGAGACTTCAAGAGCCAAATTTCATTTTTATACAGTATACAGTAGTGCCGGAGTATGCAGTGCCGACCCCCCCCCCCCCCCCCCCCCCCCGCCCCCCTCCACTGTATGTAACATTCATCCAGCGCTGACTAGTTCCTGGCAGGAAATGCCTGCGGTAGCAACAACTCTGTTATCGTAGATATTACGCCAGCGTTTCTCTATGCAATGATTTAGCAGAGCAGGCAGGAACTAACTGCTGCTAGTGCATGCAATCACACCCTGGTATGCCCGTTTGTAAACCAAACCAGTATGCAGTTATTGTACCAGTACGGGTGCTAGTGCTGCAATGTTGAACGTTGTGTACTCCAGCAGTGCTTCACTTTTCCTTGCTGGTTTTATAGCTGGTGCCTGTTGCTGCAGCGTTAGCTGTACATGGTCTTTTGTCACCGCTTAGCGAAAGCCACAAAGTCAGGCGCACGGCGTCCGCGACCATGTCCACGAGATAACTCATCGATGCAGCATGGCATACAGCACTGTACCTTGTGCACCACGTGTTGGCATATCATATACATGATGCAGAGGCGCAGTTCTTCATGCATCATGATGCATGCGGTATGCAGAGTCGCAGTTCTTCAACTTTGACAACGACGAGGACGCGACGATCCGCCTCGAGCCCGGCGCGCGCGCCACCGTCGTGGACTGCACCTTCTCCCGCAACACCATCGCACGCCGCGGCGGCGGCCGCTCGGCGTATGCCGCAGGCCCCGTCATCGGGCTGCGCTCCGGCCTTGACGGCACTGGCGCCGCCGCCTGGTTTCACGGCTGCTTATTTCTACACAACGTGGCGCCCACGTCCGGCGAGGCAGCCGTGGACGACCGCGCAGCCCGCGTGTACTCCACCTCGCGCCAGCCGACCGTCTTTGACCGAAGCCTGCTTCAGGAGATCGACGCGTGGCACCTCGCTCCGCTGGAGGTGCACGAGTCTCCGGCGCAGCAGCCGGACGTCTTTGCCTATGTCACCGCCACCGGCCGGCCGTTCCTCCGCCCGAGTGACGGCTTTTACCAGCAGGTGCGGCACCAGCCATACAATGTGCCAGCTCTTTTGGCTGATGCAAAACCCGTAAACGTTGGCAGACTACTTCTGTTCCTACTGCTGCTTGGCCGCTGAGAAGCTTGAGCACAGGAGTGCGTGGATCTCAGTGTCCTAGACGGTTGGTGCCACTCGCAACGCAGAGCGATACTTCCTTGCCAACAAAATTTCACGCCCCAGCCGCGGCCATTTGCAAGACCTGGCGCTTTATTTGCCACCTCTGCCCCGCCTGGCGAGCACTGCAGCGGTATCTCGGGTCGCACAGGCTGTGCAAGTCACATTGAGGCGCCAGCATTTTCCCGGTGAGACATCTCAATTGATTGAGTGCCTTGGTGTATGCAGTATGCATTGAGGAGCCTGTGCAGGTGTTCGAGGAGACGGGGACCGCCATGGCGGACATGCCGTCGCTGCCAGCCAGCAACGAGTACAAAGTCCTGGACCCCTACTTAGCCCCGGACGGCACCATGCTGACCGTGCAGAGCGCCGAAGACACCTCCAGCAAGGACACGACCGTCGGCGTCGTCGTGGGCGTATGCGCCGCCACCTTGGTCATGCTGCTGCTCCTAATGGCGGTGTGGCTGCTGCGCGTGTGGCGCCGCCGCGCAGCGCACAGCGCGCAGCACCGCGTCAAGCCCGCCGACCAGGTCTGTCACCGCCGTCAGCATGCATGTGAGTGAATGCACGACGACCATGCGTTGCTCGGCATGTGTGCAGGCGACTGCTGTGCTCTGCGACTGCTCGTGCGCCGCTGCGACGCGGAGGCCATTGGGTCAGGCCATCACTGCATGCGTCTGCCATCGCTGCATACATCTGCCGCATGCGGGAAGTGTGCTCGGATGTGCTGAGCCTCTGTGTCACTGCGCTGTTGCCTCCCACCGCGTTTGCTGTCCCACGTTGTGCAGCTGTGTGACGGCAGCCAACAGCGTAGCCAAGCAAACTGATCCACCTACGCCCAGCTGCAGATCCAAACAACAGCAACTGGCTCCAGGGCTGTGCGCTGCACCAGCTTGCCATGCCCATGCGCCACCGGAGCGGGCGCACTGCAGGCCCCTCCGACTGCAGGCGTGTACATGCATGGCGTGCAGATCCGCATACACATACACATGCATCCCGCAGACACGAGTACACGCATGCGGAGTCCATGTAGGAGTGCACGCATGTGGGGTTGCTTGATGTTTCGGCGCGAATGGATGGTGCACCATCGATGTAAGTGTACACGTGTGGCGGGCATGCACACCAGTGCGACCCCTCACACATCTTGCTGCCGCCTGCAGGAAATTGTCCCAGATATGCAAGTCGCGGTGCCAGCGGCCGACGAAAAGTTGCAAAAGGCAGGCACGCCACCGTGGGAGCCGTACGGCTCCCCGTTTGCCGCGGCCGCCGCCGCGGCCTCCGCTGCGCACGGCGAGCTCGCGCCGGCGTGCAGCCGCTCCTCCCAGTCCGACGGCCGCACCCTACAGCTGCACTCCCTCGCGCACCCTCAAGGCTCCTCTCCCATGGGCTCCCCGGTCTCCAGCATGCTCCCCCACGACGTGGCCAGCATGCCCAGCATGCGCAGCATGCATTCCAGCTTGCGGCCGGACCTGGTCGTGCGCAGCTTCGGCTCCGCGGCGGAATCGGCCGCGGCGCAGCAGGCGCTGCAGCTGCAGCTGCAGTCGCGCGGCGGCAGCGAGACGGCAGAGCCACTCACGGACACGGGGGGCCTGTCGGTGGGGACGCGGGAGGCACCGGCGGCGGGGGCCGATGCGCGGGAGCGGCTGGAGTTTGTGAACCACCAGTTGGACACGCTGGCGGGGCAGGACATTCTCGGCAGCCTCGTGCTGGAGCCGGGGCACTCGAATCGCATGCATGGAGGTGTGGTGTCGCTCATGCATGCGTGTGCATTCTGTTTTCGCACATGACGAGATGTGACAACCGCCTCCAACCTGTCGCTGCAAACAAGATGAACGTCACCATGCACCGTGCATATTGTGAAGCCAGTGCATGTGTATGTGAGTCTGTGCAGCTGTGGCCCCAGCCTGTGACACCAGAGCTACGAGAGCAAGCCAGGTGCATGCATGCAGCGACGACCATCTTTAATTACAGATGATACATGCAGCATGCTGACAGCAATCAGTTGCCAGTAGGCGACATGTGGTTCTATTCGTGCAGGGCAGGCGGTGATCCAGTTTGCAAAAGACCGCAACAGTGGCCGCCAGTACGCGCTCAAGTTCTTCCTCTCACACGCCGCCTTTGCTGGCGAGGCGGCGCTGTACACCGACCGCTCCAGCCCCCTCGGGCCGTTCCTGCCGCAGCTACGGAGCATCGCCGGCGCGGCCGGCCACGAGCCGCCGGTAGTGGACGCGCGCGCGCGGCCGCTGCCGCCGTGCATTGTGATGGAGAAGGGGGAGTCCTTGGATGTATGGATGCAGCGCAACCGTGACGGCGTGGACATGGTGACAGGCCTCCAGGTGCCACCAACTGCCCAACGTTGACATACCGTTTGTTGCACGAGTGGTGTCCGTGTGGGACACCTTGTGCTGTGCATGCTGACTTGAATTCGCAGAGTCTGGCCAAACGTCTGGCCAGACGACGACACGTTGGCTATGCTTGGCGCCTGCCATGTTGTAGTTGTTGACATCGGCCTTGCTGCTGTGACAGTAGACACGACATGCAACCACAGGCGAGCCGGTGCCAGCTGTCACTGCTGACTCTCAGTGCTTTCAGGTGATCCAGCACGTCGCGGAGCGGCTGGCGGACTTGCATGCCGCAGGGTACGTGCACCGCGACCTCAAGCTATCCAACATCATGTGGCTGCCGCGCGAGAACCGGTGGACGCTCATCGACTTTGGCTGCGCCGCACGCGCCGGGGAGTCGGCGCCGCTGCGCTTGAGCCTCAAATACGCCCCGCCGGAGGTCGTGCGTGCTGTGCGCAGCGGCGCGCCCGCCGTGGTTGCGTCGGCGGCGATGGACTTGTGGTCCCTCGGAGTGGTTGCCGTTCAGCTCTTCACCGGCCGCAGCGTGCTGGAGATGCTGGAGGGCCGGCAACGCGTGCGACCCCACGTGCCGGTCCACTGCGTTTGCAGACCGCTTGAATCCGTGTGCGACATGTAGGACGATGTGGACAGCCTGGGTCACATGGCCTGCTGTGCATGCTATGCGTGCTGCGCATGTGTGCTGCAGCCATGCGCATTCGATTGCCGTATCTGGGCAGCGCGACGAGTGTGGTTGAGACGCTGCCATGCGTGCTGTGCCATGCGTGCTGTGCCATGCGTGCTGTGCCATGTGTGCTGTGCCAATTGTGCTGCAGCCACATAGCAGCGTTGGTGTTGCGCTGTCAAATGCAACACGGCACGTGCATGAAGAACAATCCCGTCTTGCTCACCTTCAGCGCTGCCACAGCAGGCAGCACGCACGCCGCATATTCTCAGCGGGCACAGCGTGCAGGTCATGGCGCAGATCGTGGGAGAGGAGCCACTGCCGTGGGAGCGGGGCGCGGAGGGCTCCACCGAGCTCTTGCACGCGCTCGGAAGCTTCCGCGGTCCTGTGCTGGGCCTGCTGCGGCGTGACCCTGTGCTGCGGCTGCACGCCAGCGCCTTTGCGAGGCGCTGCCGGGCCGTGCTTGAACGCACCACCGCCTCCAATACCGGCAGTGTGGCAGCCTCGCACAGCATCAGCAGGCCGCATGTGCATGGCCGTCCGCAGTAGACATGCCCGGGTGCTTCACAGGCTCTCTCCGGACACAGAATCGTGACACGTATGTGGACTCTTCCCTAGATTTTGATACAACGGAGATCGCTTCTGCTGTGTGTCGCACAGAGAAGCACGTAGCATCGGTGTCAGCCGTGTTTTTTGGTCGCGGCTAGATAAGCCATTGTGCTCTGCAGCGCTGCCCAGCTCGCTCACGCTATGCGCCTTGTGCTGTGTGCTGTGCGCTGTGCGCCTGGTGTGAGAAGGCCGCGCACCTGTGCTCACACGGTGTGGAATTAGCATGCATGCACACAGCATGTGTGTAGCGCTGTGTTTCATGCATGGGACAATGGGAGAGGTGGAAAGCGCAGGCCTGATTTCCTGGCCGAGTCGAGATGTCAAATAAGCCACAGCGTGGGATGGGGATGACTGAACATCACTCAAGAAGCCAGAACGCCGCCGCAGTATGACAGAACTCCCGTGTCTGTGTGCGCGTGTGTCTTGTATACGGCAGACTGTTTTGATGCAGGAGGATGTGCTGAGGGTCGGGGGTGTGCATGAATAAGGCGCACTCGTTTGTGCCGTCTGTGCCCAACCGCGGCTGTGTGATTTTTGCAGTGCTGGCAGGGAATGATGTGCACGGTCTGCCTGCCTCGCTGCGAGCATGCCAGCTTGTGTGGAGTCAGCGGGTCTGTGCCGCCAGTGCGGAGGCGATTGCGGCCTCCTGTGATAGAGCGAAACTCCATACTTAAGAAAATCACCGATCCAGGTGGGATGGCATCTTGGGGGGAGCAAGGCCTGGTGTTCGCTGAGCGCTTTGAGCTGTTTCTGGTGTGCGGCGGAGTCAGGCACGTGTGGGGCCTGCGGAGTACAGTTGAATGTGAAGCCAGTTGAATGTGAAGCAATGCACGAGAGGGCTCGTATCCGTATGTCATTATGGCAGCAATTTTATAATATTATACGTGTACCTTTTGCTGCGCACAGGAGTTTCCAATGTCGCCGATATGTTTGCTGATATGTATGCTGCCAACATCAGCCAAAGATGAGTAATTCGAACCAAGTGGTCTTTTGAAAGACATGTACATAGACCGCGAGGTGTCGCGTTCGCTTCGTGCGGTGTGTGGGTGTTACATGGTACCCCGTGGTGGTACCCCGTGGTGGTATGTGGTAGTCATGCCAATAGCACATCCGACGCACAACCTCACAACTCAGCAACCGGGCTACTCTGCCCGCCACGGCTGCCTTTCCAGACGCACCAGTCATGATCTGCAAGCCCATCCTGAACAACAGCGCATTGCCTCTACACAAACCTACACTCATTTATCTTTTCACATTGGTGATGTACGGCGCCCTGTCCTAGGCCTGCATACCACACTCTACAGCAATATCAGCCAGATACTTCAGATGCGACAATGCACTCCTGCTCAACCTCCCGGACGTCTGATGCGATAACACAACAAAATCGTATGCATGCGGATCACACCGGCGATATGCATCCTCCTTGAGAATATCCCACAGTGCCGCTGCAGCGACGGTCGTGAGTGCTGCGGCCCTGCGATACGTCTGCGCTACAGGATGCATCACAGACACATCCACAATGCGGAGTGCACCGCTGTGTGCAACAGATAGGATATCCACGATGTTGTCCGCCTCCGGTATCACACCTGCACCGCCTCCAGCATCACCCACCTCTGCCTGTGCATCTCCCCTGTGCTGCGACTCACCCTGCCCCTCCTGGCCTGATTCCCCGTGCCCAGCACCCTCCATTGCTTTGTCACCCACATCTGTGTCCCTACCCACAGCATCTGGCCGGACCGCTTCAACCCTCCCGCCCACATCGTCGGCCCTGCCTGCATCCCGCCTCCCGCAATTTGCCCCATCCCCGCGTTGAGCAAGGCTGCTGCGCGTGCGCATCACTCCCGGGCCCGGCGAGTTCTTATGCATGCTGCGTCAAAAAACAACGAGTGTTGAGGGCTTTAGTACTGGATATACTCGCCCGCGACCCCGTGCCATCTCTTCTGGAGAGTATTGTGGTGCACGGTACGTAGTCCGGACAGCGATTTTTGTGCCATTGCATAGTGGAGGTGGTCAGGCAGGATGAACTGTCCGCATTTGCATGTGATTCCGCGTGCATTCACATGCATGGGGGAAATCCCACACCGGCGGCGGACAGAAAATGTGTGCGCGTGCGTGCGTGCGTGCGTGCGAACGTGCGAACAAATGGAGATACGTTCAATAAGTTAACCAGTGTGGGTGTCCCCCAGAAATTCACTGGTTTGATCATGTCAATATATGCCCCACCCTACGTAGTACTCTGTTGCAGGCCGTTGCAAGGCATGCCTGTTCAAGGCGATCGGCATTATGATGCGCAGGCTCAATGCGATCGAGGTGATCAATCAATCCACACGGCTTGCACTTGAGATGACCCAGTGAGGCACCCTGGGCCCATTGATGAGTGTGCTTGGTGTCAGCACAGCTGTGTGTTACACTCAGGCTGTGTTACACAGTGATAGATCTAGGACTCAGCAGCGCCGAGGCAACAGACCAGGCAACAAGCAAACAGACAGACCGGCCACCGCAAGCACCAAGGCCACTCTCCGCACGAGCAAATGCCAGAACGAACTAGCGCCGGCTCGAAAGCAGACACTCACACACCACGCAGTACCACGCAGCCCACGCGCACACCAAACACAGTCAGCATGCGCCGGGCCCACCGGAGGGCGCCGACTTGAAAGCAGTCTGCACGGGCGCGCCGTACCCCCGCCACGGGCATCTCCAAGGCCACGCGGCACTGGTCCCAGAGGCTGCAGCCACAGCCAGCCCGGCAGCACGAGCGGCGTCCGGGAAGGGAGTTGAGGAGAAACGGCGGAGGTGCGCTGGGAGGATGGAAGAGGGAGGGAGGAGGAGGGACGGGTGCGGGGGGGAGGGGGGGGGTTTTCCTGCAGGGCGAAATGGGTGGAGGGGGGGGGCCCGCAGGGCGAAATGGCCGGAGGTGGAGGGGGGGGGCGGGGGGGGGGGGGCGACGCAAGCCTATGCGCGATGGCCTGTCAGCGCCGGCAGGCCGTCCGTGGGGACAGGAAGGCCCGGCAGCACCGCCGGCCCGACCAGTCTAGCACGGAGGGGCGCGGCCGCGCGGGCTTGGCGCGCCAGCGCGCGGCACAATGTTGTGGACAGGTCGCGCATGGCATTGAGTCACTCAGGCTGTGATAGATGTGGGACTCGGCAGCGCCGAGGCAACGGAGCAGCCCATTCAACGTGCACATGCTCTCATGGGGGCTCATTCATACATTGTACAAACCTGTACATGCTCAGATGGCCACCTGAGGTTCCGTTTTAGTGTGTATGGCTGCTCTTGCAAAGATCCCCGGGGCCACCACATACACAAAGGGCCTCTTCACTCCATCATGTTAAAAGGCCTGTTTCTCGCGATGAACATAGCCAGCACGAAAGACAAGGATAGTATCTATCCAATGATGTATTCAGTGCTGTTCTGCGCGTCCATATGACGGACGTGGAGTTCCAGCCCATTAGCTAAATCGCCCTTCTCCAACATTTGCCCATTGGCTCCAAAGTATTGCCCTTTTCAGTTCACCCATGTTATAATATAAAAAAACGAAAAATCACGCCACACCCAAACGGGCATCGGCCACAGCACCCCTGCGAGCAGGAGCGGAAGGACGATCAACACGCCCAACCGCAGCAGGCACAGCCACACCAGATCCAGCGCACGAGTAAACACTGGTGGCCAGAGGCCATCTGCCTAGGCCTGCCCCTGAGGCCTGCCCCTGCCCTGAAAGGGCTTCAGGGGCAGGTACATGGCTCGATTGCCTGATGTGGATGCCATGCAGGATTGGTCAAATGCGGTCAAACTTGCAAGGCGGCGCCTCCGTCGTTGCTTTGACATCTCCAAAAACTGTGCAACAAGTGCGTCTGTACAAAGGGCTGCTCATCATGATGGACCCACACTTAAGCGCCAGAATTAAGAGCGCCGCGATTGGCGCTTAAACGGGTAAGAGCGTCTCTAAGAGCGCCGGTGATCGCGCATAATTTCACAGTGTGCTGACGGCGTGCCTAACAGCGTCATCCGACGCTGCTAATGTCATGCAGTGCTAACAGCGCCGCGATGAGCGCCGTCGTGCACCGATAGGCTCAGATGCGATTGACAGCGGCCTTAAGAGCGGGCCATGACGGCCATCGTATGCACGTATATGTGAGCGCACAGCACTGCGCAGTGGTGCAGGGCCTGTTTCAGTGCTGCTGGAACTCCGGTCAACGCTCTGGTTAAATAATTTCTGCAACTGGAACTGGCATATACGTTGTGGCGCAGTGTGTCCAGCGACCTGTAGCTGCGCGCAGGCGTTGTCGCTGAACGTATACTGCATGTATACTGCCTCGCCTGTCCATCATGGCGACGCGGACGGCAGCATGTATATACCAGATCATGAACTGCATCTATTCCATGTTTGTGTTCCAACATGCAAAGCGAATGCGTAATGGTCGCGACTACAACGTCGTACATTCGAAGACCAGCGCGCCTTGCAGTGTACGCGTGATAACAAAGCAAGTGCAGGTACAGTCGCAGCGCATCAATCAGATTGGTGTATGAGTGGAGTCAGACCTCCGGAGTGTAAGATTCCGAATCATCAATGGCATTCAACAGCTACAGCCTGTTTGTGCACACGATGAGGCGCTGAACTGTACAGACGGTACACAAACGTGCACAACACAGGACGTGATGCATCAGGTAAAACATATCTTCTGTTGATGCAATAAGGCCTTGATGTCATCGGTGGACAACGAAACTTGTGCATACGCATGTTCTTGCGAATCCGTGCCAATTCCATGCCTGAAGCACACTCTTTCACTCGACACGTTGACACACTGTCGCTTGCGCTGATAACATGTAGGCCGCTGTGGTGTCGCATTTGCACCTGGCATGAGCACGATATGTGCGCCAGCAGTGCCGCGCAAACGCGACAGCAATATGGCGTCCTTAAGCTTGGAGCATGCAAACGGCCGTGCGCAAGAACACAACGGCATGCACGGCACTATATATGCGCACGCTGCAGAGTGAAGCAGTGCATTGCATTGTATATGACTGGCTGTTGGCGGGCATGATTATGTTCTGAGTTACTTTCTTGCTTGTTGACCAACGCCTCGATGTCGACGTTCGAACGTGAACGTGAAGGTCGCCACTGTCGCACTCGTGGATAATTGCTGAACACGCACAGATAGTTCATGCTTGCAGTTCTGAACAGGCCCCCAACACATGTGTACTTGTGTTACACAGCGACAGATCTAGGACTCAGCAGCGGCGAGGCAGCAGACCAGGCAACAAGCAGACAGACCGGCCACCGCAAACACCAAGGCCACGCGCCGCACATGTGTACTTGCAATTGATTGGCCCCCGGAACAGCCTGGTTAGAAACAGTGCCTGAGCTCCGAAGCTCAGGCGGGCAGATCATCCCGTACATGTACTCACGTATAGAGAGGCTTCGTAAGCGATGATACATCATGATGTGGCATGATGCCGTGAATGAGCACAAGCATGTCATCCTGTGTGAAATGACTAGGCTATCAAGTGACCGCCCCGCTGTGTTCAACTGCCAGGCCAAAAGGTCCGGTCAGGTGCCATGTTGGGTGTGTTGGAAAGTGAGCGCACCTGCTGTGCAGTGCAGCAGTCACAGCAGGCCCAGCACGGTGCTGATGAGACTCTTCAGGGTATCACGATCCTCAAGGGGCTTTCTCAGTGTTTATTTACCGTCCAATGCCGCATTACACCAACATGCGCATCCCACTTGGCCTGCAGACGCCTGCAGCGGCACCGACCGCTGCTGTCGACGTCGTACACGATGATCTCTCAAGCACCGGGCATACCTTCATCACTGCTGAGCTTTATTCCTGGAGCGATACTGGCAGCTTTCAAAGCAAGCCTGAGGACTCGAGCAGGAGCGCTAGCTTGCCACTCGCCTTCAGGTCAACTGCGTCGATATTCTCCACGCTAGACTGCGCAATGCCAGACAAAACCCCGCCGCGCTCCGGGGCGAACCACCACGAACGCGTGTCATACGTGCGCTACGATCTTGATACGCTGGACGAGCAGGAGTTCCTGAACGGCTTCGTGACGGAGCCGGGGCCTGCAAACCGCAGACAGGGCGGTGCGCTGTCCCTCCTGCCAGTGGCTGCATCGATGATCGATTAGTGACGTCAGCAATATCATGCAAATGTTTGTGTTAAAATTTGAGCGAGTGATCACCATAAACGATTTCAATGTAGGGTTCTTTGCTGCCGTGCGCAGTTGCATTGCGTGGCGTGATGCATGCTGATGCTGGCGCGCACCACTCCGCAACCCCGATTGTGGCGCAATCCCACTGAACTTTCATGCAGACTTGTTGCGTACAGGGCAGGCGGTGGTCCAGTTTGCGAAGGACCGCCGCGCCCGACTGCTGTACGCAGTCAAGTTATTCCTGTCCCGCTCTGTATTTGAGGACGAGTGCGGAATTTATACCCACAGCGAAAATCCGCTTGGCCGATTCCTGCCAGCGCTGAGGAACATCGCTGGAGATGGCCCAGCGTGCACGGCACCACCAGTGTGTGACGCACACGGCCACAAACTGCCCCCATGCATTGGGATGGAGAAGGGAGAGTCTCTGGACATGTGGAAGCAGCCCGCGTGTTGACGGCCGGTGCACTCGCAGACGCGTACGGCGCAGCCAGCGGGTGAGTGAAATGCGCCTGCGGCGCGGCTGGTGGCGACTGCCGGTGTGGTGTGGTGGGGTGTGGTGTGTGGGGGTGTGTGGGGGTGTGTTACACGGAGATGAACGCAATAGCCTGGCAGCGAGGGCAACAGCAGGAAAGTAGACGGCCAAAACCCCCGAAAGCAGACAACAGCAACAAGCAACAACTGTCTGAGGTAAAAAGCCACAACAAACCGACACAGCCGACACAACCACACCTACGCATCCACACGCATGCGCACTCCCGCACCCCCACCACCATGGCACTCGCGCGACAGCCGCACACAGCAACCACCTGCCAAACTGCGCACCACCGCCCACCCCAGCAAAACCGGCCACCACCGACCCCCCAACAACAGCACCCCCACTCCGGCCAGCCCCACTCGAGCACTCCATCACAGGCCCCCCGCACATGAGAGCCCGGGGAATCACGCCCCCCATAGGGCAGGGCGTACCAGCCCTCCCCCCTCAGGCCGCCCGGCAGGGGCCTGAGGGTGGGGCGCGAAGGGCACTGGCGGCGCCGCATCGCTCTCCCCGCCGCAGCGCACGGGAAGGCAGGGCGGGCCAGCACGACCAGACGCGGGGCCGGCCTGCGCCGCTGCAACCGCGGCACCCGGTCCATCAAGGCGGCCAGCGGCCACGTATAGCACGTCCGACGGGACAGCGTGGCCAGGCACCACCGCCCGGCCCGCCAGCCGCATGCGCAGCGGAGCCGCAGCGAGGACCTGGCGGTGTGTGGGGGTGTGGGTGGGTGGCCTTCGTGCCGGCGCTAGTTCGTTCTGGCATGTGCTCGTGCGGAGAGTGGCCTTGGTGCTTGCAGTGTCCGGTCTGTCTGTGTGTTGCCTGGTCTGTTGCCTCCGCGCTGCTGGGTCCTAGTTCTATCACTGTGTAACACATGCAGGAGTGGGGCCATTTTTTGCTTGGCACTTTGCTGCTTGCTGCAAATATGGCTAGATGTGATTGCCAACGCAGCTGCAGCACGGTCGCCACGTGTTGAAGCATTCTGACCAACGCTGTGTTGGAACTCCTCATGGGCATGCACTGACTGACTCACCGGCAGATGCTATCAAACGAGCGTGATATACCGGACGACGCGCTCAATCAGGCAGCATGTATGCCTTTTTGGTGTGCTCTGAGAGATTACCACATCTCAGATGCGAAGTTGGGATCCATGACATGAGCGACCTTGAGCGAACACGAACCGCAGCGGGCTTCAGACAACAGCCGCAAGAGTCGCTATCTGAGCAACATTATGCGATGGTTTCATGTTCGATTCCTGCTGTGATACGCTTGATGATACGCTTCGTGTTCACTTGGTGCTGAGCAAGACATGTGCATCGAAGTGCGTGCGGTGGCACCGGGACAGCAGTCTCGCCTGGAACACATGCGAGATATTGAGCGGCTGCCTTGACAATTAAGCTCTGAAAGTATCTGATAGCTTTAGTTTAGGGCTTACATGCTTGGTTGGCAGCATGCCCTTCGCATACTGTTGAACGTTGACCACGCAGGTGGTCAATATGGTGGAGTACAGACGCCCGCGCTAGCAAGCGTGGTCGTCACCGTAGTACATGCAGCTTTACTAGCTTCTAAGGCAGCAGCAGATGCTGCCACGGCTGGCGAGGTGGTCCATGTTACGACGCCGGTGCAGTTCCAGGAGGCGGTCCGCACCGGCTTCAGGCATATCGTCATTCGAGACCACCTGGACCTGACAGCAGCTCCACCATTATCGGACCCCAACTCCGGCAGGATCACATCGAGTGTTATAGCCATTGCGCAGCAAGCCGGTGGAGACCACACGCGGACCATCCGGGTGCGTTCGATGGTCGCATTGCACCCATCCTTACGCCTGGACCTGTGCGCGCGCGCAGTTTCCAGACGCGATAGCGAGGCTTGTCCTGCATGATCACAGCAGGATTAAGCAGCGTCGAGATTCCGTCTACACAACGTGAGCAAAGCATTGATATTGCCTGCCGCTGATGTTGCGATTGGTGATAGACACGTGCACTGGGCCTCGCAACCAGCAGGCTACAACGAAATGCGCAGCGAGCGCAGATGTGCCATGCGTAGGATATGCGTCGTCTTGCTCAACGGGCATCGTGTACTCCGAAGTGACGCAGGCGCTGGCGAAGCTCGCAATGCTGCGTCCAAGTTAGTGTTGTCGTCGGCACTTGCAAGTGACAACCAGCTCGATCGGTACCGGTACTGCAGTCATGATTGCAGGCAGAGCTTTACGTGCCGCTGGACGCATGGTCGCACCTACTGGCGAGTACTCGCACACACGCCAACGTCTAGATCTGTGCCGGTTGCACCCGCAGTAGACATGGAAAGAGAAGCACGCCATTCCAGGATTTGTTAGATATTCACAACTTTAAGCAGATAGTCGAGAGGAGTACACTCGGTCAGCTGGCGCGCATGAACGCACCTGCACGTGGCAGGTGCTCAAGATCTTGATCTTAAGATCCATTGGCCACTGGTGGCCACAGTAGCTTCCATGCGATAGATAGACAAACGCGCGTCGCGGTCCATGTGCATCGCACATCACTAGTGGCTCGCGCCGCGGTTCTGCTGCACAGTTGGCTTGCAGTGCGGGCGGTCCTGCCTTGCCACACGTTCCGGTGCCGATGCCGGACAGTCTGTAGGCGGGCGCTGGCCGCTGGCCGTTGTGCTGCGCTTGGGGCTGCGGTTGCTGTGGCCACATGTGGTGGGGTTATGCGCCGCGTTTGCACGTGTTCGCCCGCCCCTATTCCCCCTGTTTGGCCGAAGGCCGAAGTGAGTGTGGCCATGTGGGCCCCCGTGTTGTGCTGCATGTGCTGGACCGCTCTTGCTTGGGCCGCACTTGCTTCCTTCCCTCGCTGTTGCTGGGGCCCAGATCCATCTCAGTGTAACACAGCGATGATAACAACGTGCCCGTGGCATGCGAAACACACGATGATGCACAGCTCTAGAGATCACCAAAGTGGATCCTAGTGCCTCCCTCTTGTACACTAGACTATCCCTAGATCTACTAGACTATCCCAGGCTCTGCTACACAGCATCGCAGGTGGCATCATACATCACGCCATTGCGCCAGTGCCGTATCGCGTCTCTTCTTGTCCTGTTTGTTATGCCCGGAGGTGGAGGCATTGGCGCTGCGCAAGCCCCACCGGCAATCGCGAAAGGGCACAGACCGCCCTACACACAGCACTGGCCCATAAACACACTTTATGGTGACCAATGCCGTGTAGCGCGTATGAAGCCTCACATCCTCCGACCTGCTCGTACGATCACAGTGCACCAACAGTCACTGACCAACTGACAACTCGCCTGTGAATCCATGCACAGCATCCCAGCTATCCCTCCTGATGATCGAGTTGACCTGACCCATGTGCGACCCGCGTGCTCTGCCACTGTAGGGAAACTGCACCGATGACCCTTATCACAATGGCCTGGCGCTTCATCCGGAGCAACGCCGGCAATGGAACCAGTGCCTAGTGAAGGTTTCTGGCGACTTCTTGGAGTTTGCCGGCTCTGATCCGGACTCGGTGCTGTGGCTGTCCTTTCTGTACGTGCTACACTCTGGCACCACAGGGCGTGGCAAATCGACGCTAGTTGGCCTCCATGAGGGCACCATGTACCTCACTGACATGACGTTTGTGCACGGCGGCACGGGGGGGCGCGTTCGGGCGATAGACGTGCACGAGCAGCAAAGCATTTACATTGAAGGTGCGATCAAGCGGTGTTTGTTCCTCTGTGCATGGTCTACAAACGCGGCATTGTGTCTGCACACCTGAAGGCAGCCGTAGTCTGCGTGATGGAGCCAACGAATGATCATGAGGACAGCAATTTTTGTTTACAGCGAATGGTGGCATGTTCAGCTGGGTCGGCGTACTCTGTGATCAGGCGCCGGTTGTCTTCCTTGTGCGTGCGGCTCATGTCATTTTGCTGTGTGCCTGTGTTGCTTGTGTTTGTCTGTTTGTTATCTGCTTTCTTCCATCGGCGCTGTTGGGGCGTTGCTCAATTACCGTGTAGCACATGGTGGCATGAGATGCTTCCTCTTGTCAGATGCTGCACCGTGTCACTGCACAGCAATGTTACAACCTGAGGTTTGAATGTGTACTCGGCAGAGGACATGCATCTGGCTCCGTGGTGATTTGTATCTACACAGGTTTGTTATGCGTGTGGGTGCGTGGGTGTGGTTCGTTGTGGCTTTCGCCTGGGAGAGTGATTGCTTTTTGCTGCTGTCTACTTTCGGGGGTTTTGGCCGCCTACTTTCCTTCTGTTGCCCTCGCTGCCGGGCTGTTGCGTTCATCTCCGTGTAACACAGGTTTGTTGCTGTTGTACATAGTTTCCTTCAGGTACGCATCACTTCATCTGCATTGCCTGCATTGCGTGCGGCTGTATACTAGTCACAACATCGCCACATTTGCATCGCCACATATATATGAATCTGCCAACCCTGCCCTTGTTGCTCTTGCAGAGACTGAGTTTTTTGGGTTTCACCACGACAACGACGCCGCCGTCCGGCTTGCCCCAGGTTCACGTGCGACCATCAGCGATGCCAAGTTTGTGAGAAACGAGGTGGCCCATGACATCCCCACTGCCGCCGCGGGCCTAGGAGCAGTCGCAGCCGGGCCCGCCATCGGACTGTACGGCAGGGACGGTGGAAGCGGCTCGGCCGCATGCCTGTGGAACTGCACATTTGACAGCAACAGCGCGCCTGTTGCCGGCCAGGTGGCCGTCGAGACCCGCGCGTGCCGAGTGTTCTCCAACAGGGTGCAGCCCAGTGTCTGGGACCGTAAGCTGTCGAGGACTCTCGAGGCCTGGCCGCTGCGGCCGGCGTGGTCAGCTGGCGCGGCTGGGGGCATGCCTCCTGATCAAAAGGGGTTCCCCCGCCCCACAGATGCCCTGTTTCAACAACTAGTTCAAGAGCAGGTTGCGGGCACAGATCTGCCTGCCCCCGCTCTTGACACTTTCCCGAATGTGTCAGACATGAGGACTGCCGATCCCTACAAAGCCGCGGGGATCGGTGTCGGCAATGGACAGCTTGCAACGGGGGTGCTTGCTGCCATAAGTGTTGCGGCTGTGCTGGTGCTTGTCCTGCTGCTGCTAGCTGCTGCTGCCGTCATCTTGCGGCAGCTGCGGTTGCGGAGGAAGGTGATGCTCCATGCCCTTGCGTTGCTGTCCATGTGTGCATTGGCACTAGTGCAGCATGCTTGCTAGCAGGTCAGAGCACGACCACGCCGTGGTCGTGATGTACATTCACATGTGTGCAAATCGAGGTGCAATTACATCACAGTGCAATTACATCACAGTGCAATTACATCAAGGCGCACCGATCCCATGCATCGTGCATCGTGCATGTCGAATGTGAGTAGACCCATGTTGCAAATGTACTCCAGGCCTACTGCCGAGGTTCTCGGCCTCACACAATTTGCAGCAATTGTAGCTTGACGATGTCATGCCTGCGCACGGACAGAAGTCTGGATGCAGGCCATCGTTGCAATTCGTGTATGCATCCTGGTATTGGCACCCAACATGCACGAAGCATAACACTAGCGCCTGTACCTGTCCCTTGCCTCACTCTTTAAATATGGCCAGCATATATTGGCACTGGCTGTGTAATTAGCGCTGCCTTGTTGACATAATGCCAGATAAGCATAGTGTGAATGGTGCTGACATGCATGGGACTTCCCATCAGCCCAGCCCAGGCGGGGCTGGGCTAACGCTGCCCAGCAGCCTGGGCTAGCGCTCTTGGCGTGAAACCGCAAGCCTCCCTTCCTGGACCAGGCTGAGTTAGACACGAGCATGCATGCAGGGCAAGTTGCCAGAAGGGTCACAGGGAGGGCACAGTGGGAAACAGCAGTCTGGAAATGATACATCGATCACAGGGGAATGGAGTGGACAGGTATACGTGCTTTGCCATATGCATGGCCTTTTCCACGCTGCTGAACACAGCTGTCTGGCACAGCCGTGCCTTGCCCTGTGAAACCGCATTCATGCAATTGCATGCAATTGCAGGCTTGTCCGTGATTCCCTGTAGCCGGTGTAGTACAGTAATGAGCTGTTTACATGTTGACGCAGCGGTTTCCAGTGTTCGTGTCCATTGAACTCCATGGCCGACTCTAGCTGTCTCAGTGTACAAAGCTGGACGTGGTCATGCTTGCATGGTGCCAGAACGGCATGCCAATGCATGCAGGCGTCTTCAGCACTGGCAGGTCGAGGATCATGGTACACGCGCACTCGCAGCTCCCTCTTCACCAGAGACACCTGGAGTCAGACATGCGCGTCGACGCTGCCCGCGCGGCCACCGCCGCGTGCTGGCGCCTCGCGGCGGGAGCTCCGGGAGTATCTACAGCATCAGCTTGACCTGCTTGCTGGGAAGGAGTTCTTGCCGGGGCTCGTCCTGCTGGGGGGCCCCTCTAATCGTGTCTGCGGAGGTACTTGCAATTGCTGGGATTCTGCCATGTGATAGACACGGGTCCTTGCACATGGCTGGATCTGCAGCTGTTTCCAACTACCCTCGTTCAGAGTGGCTAGCAGTACTCATCAGTACAGTGTCCAGGCATATGCATCTCGAGCTCTGCTGATCGGACTCCGTCATATTTGCCAAGGCATTGTTAGTGCACAGGCAGCTGGCGCCGTGTGTTTTGCATGAACGTTCTTACATACAGCCTCTATAGAGCCAGTATCTGCTTTTGCTGACTCCATGTGCAATTTAGCTAAGGATTTCCTCTTCCGTTCCTGAGTTTCATTTTCCTTAAGAGTCCGGATTTGCAGGGCAAGCGGTGATACAGTTTGCAAAAGACCGCCGCACAGACCTGCACTACGCTGCCAAGTTCTTCCTCTCCACGTCGGCGTTTGCGGACGAGTCTGGGCTGTATACCAACCCGAGCACTCCCCTCGGGCCGTTCTTGCCGGCGCTGCGGAATATCATGGACGGGAGCTCTGCAGCGTCCACTGTGGTCGATGGTCACGGCTACCCCTTGCCGCCGTGCATCGTAATGGAGAAGGGAGAGTCCCTAGACGTGTGGATGCAGCGCAACCGCGGCGGCGTCGACATGATCACAGGCCTGCAGGTGCGCCGTGCGTCATTGCTACAGCGTGATGTACTGATGCAGCAGCCTCTTGTACGCATTTGTGATGCTGCATCGATAAGGACAGTACACGCCACTGCGTGCTCTTGCGGATTCGGCAACCATGCCATCGCATGGATCACTTGTGACCGACATGTACCATGATTGGCGCTGGACCTACATTGGTAAGGTCTGGCGACCCTTCTCCAAGGCGTTCGTGATCTTGCTGAAGTTGGGACAACTAGCTATTGTATGCGCGTTTTCTTTGGTAGCCTTGGTAGCCCGCCCAGCCTGGCACAGTGTGCTGCATGCTGTCTACATGTCTACATGCTTTATGTACAGAAAGCGGAGTCTTGGCGATGCTGTCCACATGCGCACTTCCATGAACTGCAAAACTGTACCGATCACGTGCATCGGACGGCTTCTGCCGATGTCAGAAGTAAGCGTCTACACAAGTGGTCGTTATGTGTGCTCTGCTCTGGCATGTATTCTGCAGTGAATGCATGCATATGTGTGCACGCAAGCACGTGACCCAGATGTTTTCGTTCAGGTGATCCAGCACGTCGCGGAGCGGCTAGTGGACCTACATGGCGCTGGCTACGTGCACCGCGATCTCAAGTTTTCCAATGTCATATGGCTGCCCCGCGAGAATCGGTGGACGCTCATCGATTTTGGCTGCGCAGCAGCTATTGGCGAGACTGCGCCGCTGTCTTTCACGCTGCAGTATGCTCCCCCGGAGGTGGTGCAGGCCATGCGTGCGGGCCGCCGCACCATCCGGGCTCAGTCCTCGATGGATGCGTGGTCCCTGGGGATCATCGCATGGGAGCTCTTCTGCAACCGGGCAGCACTGGACATCTTTGAGGGCAAGGACGTGGTGTGTGCCCTTCTGATGTGGCGAACAGCGCTGCATGGAGCACACGATGCCTTTGCCATCGGAACCGCTGGTAGCTGGCAATTGACCTAGGGCTGGCCGTGCCAAATCTGACATTGGTATACCACGCAACTGCTTGTTGTGGCCATGGGTTGTTCCGCTACTCAGTCATCTGTGTTGTGGCACCATTGACATCATGATACCTTTGCTATGATACCTTTGCTATGATACCTTTGCTCGCCGCAGTTTTCCGAGCTTAGGCGTGCGAATACTTTTGCAGACGGTTGCCAGAATCATGGGAGAGAAGCCGCTTCCATGGGAGGCCGAAACTGAGGTCTCCAAGCACTCGTTGCACCAGCTTGGGCGCTTCCGGCCTGCTGTGCTGGGCCTGCTGCAGCGTGACGCGGAGGACCGGCTCGCCATCCCAGACTTCATCAGCCGCTGCCGCAGAGTCATCGAAAAGACGCGTACGCCTGCGTCTGGCACGTAAACACACGGTGACGCAAGTGTGGTATCGCAGACCCCCCAAATAATCGACAAATGCTGTCTTTCTGGTACATGGGTGCCGTGCATGGACTGGGTTTGTGACGCAGCCACCTGCCTCTGTGTTGAAAAAGTGCAGGCGCTAGCGATGGTTTTGTCATAGGTTGTCAAAGGTTTTGTCACAGGTTGTCGGGTGTCGCCGGTGCGTCCTGCAGATGAGTGCTGCGTGGTGGACGCAACCGCATGATGGCGGAGGCTTTGGCGGCAGTGAGCGTGAGCGTGAGTGTTGCGCAATGAGATGGTGAGAGGTGTACATATACATGACGGCCCATCCCCCTGCATAAACTACGGCGTCATTGTCCAGTGCACAGTGTCCATGATGTGTCCATGATGTGATGCAGAGTGTCCATGATTTGATGTGTGATATGCCAGTGTCAGCGTGGAGCTGTGTAGCAGCTTGGGGCATGGCGTAAGCAGCACTCCTGTGGAGGATGTCGATGGTGCGGCGGGGGTTGAAGGGGTGTACAGTGAAAGAGGGCGAGCAGCATTGCCGTGGAGCATGGTGCGGCGCGGGGGGGGGGGGGGGGGGGGTTTGTAAAGTTGAGGAGGGTGAGGGAGGGCAAGGGGGCTGGGTCATCATGATTGGCTGGGCTGTCAGCTAGGACTGACTCGGACAAGACATTCATCATACGTGATGAAATTGCTGCAATGGATATGTGCATGTGTTACACAGTGATAGATCTAGGACTCAGCAGCGCCGAGGCAACAGACCAGGTAACAAGCAAACAGACAGCAAACAGACAGACCGGCCACCGCAAGCACCAAGGTCATGCGCCGCACGAGCAAATGCCAGAACGAACTATCGCAAGCGCGAAAGCAGACACGCACACACCACGCAGTACCATGCAGGCCACGCGCACACCAAACACACAGCCAGCACTCGCCGGGCCCACAAGCGGTCGTCGGCGCTGCACTAGCAGTCTGCACGGGCGCGACAGCGCGCGCTACGGCCATGTCCGATATGTGCATGTGCCATACGTACGCGCGGTCACGGCTTTCGCCATGCTAACTGAGCCCCTCTAGGTTAGTGGCATCAGGATCCACGAGTGACTGCCAGCAGGTGGCGTCTGCTGTGCTTGTAAACTCTGCACCTATCAGCCACAGCCACTCAGGTTGTCTGGAACAACATAGGTGCACCCAACTGCCAAATGCAGTTGTGGTAGTGGCCACTGCCATGGCAGGATCGGCAGTCCACCCCATGGGATTTTCAAGCGCTGTGTAAGCATGCCAGTGTGACATGCAATTACGTGCAGTTACGTGCAGCCACGTGCAGGCACAGGGACGACCACTCTGTACCCACTGGCAACTCTACATGACTGGTCAACCTCTCTGACTACGCATGTTGGCGGGCTGTTCATAGGCAGTCCTTTCACAAGCATCGTACCACTGGTAGAATGCATGTCAGCAGAAAATACAGCAACACCCGCTGATGCAGTGTGTTCAAGGAGGCACCTGCAGCTGTGTTGGTGGTCATGAGAGATGCCGCTCTTGTGTTTCAGTTCAGTTCTGTTTCACAGTGGATGAGCAGATCTATTCTCACGGATATATACATGTCAGTAACTATAATTACTGAATGTATTGTTACATCAAGGGGCTCTGATCCAGTGCACCAAGCGAACGTACAACTAGAGTCTAGACTCACATGCTACCCAGCAGATGCGAGCCGGCCAGGCGATCACCTGGCACGAACTGCGCACCCGTGAGCCGTGCTACCCTGGACATGGTCTTTCTGATCACAAACCCGTTTCCTTTCACTGTCGCCACACTGAATTCCCGCAAGGAGTTCTCAATCCAACGAGCCTTTGCTCTCTTGTTGAACGGCCCAACCAATGACACTGCCAGCGTGTCGAGGTACTGCATGGCATGCGACCCTAGTCTGCCATATGTCTCGTGCACAAGCGGCACCACCTTGTACGATCCCTGCACACTCTCTTTGTACTTGTTGAGTTTGAACTGTTCGCGTACGGCGGCTACGTGCCCCTTTGCCCCCGATGATTTCCCCACCACAGCCACCCTAGATGGGTGGATGAAGCTGACATCTAGCACATACACATCTACATCTGGACCATTTGCTGGGATGTCCCCCCTACTGTCGTCCCTGTAGCGTCTGTCCAGGCTGCGCATCACAGGCTCAATTGATGTGGACACCCCTGCCGCGCTTACTCGACGGCGCCAAGCCGTAATGGCAATGTTGTGGCGCAACGTCCAGCAGTCAGCATTGTGCCGACATGTCATGGCATGATCTACGTCGCCGGGCTTCACCCGAGCATTGCAATCACATATGACTTCCCCATCTAATGGCGGCAGGGGGGAAAGTCCGCCCCTGAACCGCATCCCATGCACAAAATCCCCATCATTCAGAGTCAGCATGCGGTTGGTTGGGAGGGAATCCAGGAACAGTGAGGCAACACGACAGGCGCAGCTGCGCATGCGCGCAAGGTCCTTTGCACCACCAGGGGTGCTGCCCAGCTGTTGCAGCAGCGCGTCGTGCCGTGTCTTACTGAATGTATAAAAGGAAATCGCTTGAGATCCCAGACCGCGGTACCACGCATACCAAGCGTGCCCCTTGAAGACACCCCTGGATGGCATGTCCGTTCAGCAGTTGCAATGCCGTGGCCGGTGATGTGTCCGTGGTTCAAAGAATTGAAGACAGACATGCAATACCAGTTCCTCGCATATGACCATATATGTGCACTACTAAAGCCAGACCAAGCCGTTTGGCGCCACATGGCTACACATGGGCAATCCATATGCATTGTGTGTTACACAGTGATAGATCTAGGACTCAACAGCGCCGAGGCAACATACCAGGCAACAAGCAAACAAACAGACCGGCCACCGCATGCACCAAGGCCACGCGCCGCACGAGCAAATGCCAGAACATATGCATTGTGCGCCGCCCGGCACGATTGACTGCAGCAGCTGCAGCATGTGCATCTGTTGACGAATGATCTCTGTTGTTACAGAAGAAACATAAGTAAATACCTCAATGATGTGCCAGCCCTTACATAGGTACAGGCACCCAGCAGAATTAATGTCCTACTGCACACATCGCACTTCTGCTCTGCGTGTCTCCAGAGAGTTCTCCGTGTCACGAACTCTCCAGACCACATGTCGACATCCTAGTCACTTCAGTGGTGACGCAACCACGCACACACATGATGCTAGACCCTCCTGGAATGTACCAGATACTTCCAGATACCTCTAGATGTTGACTCACTTCCAACAGCATTCCCTTGGATGCTACGCCAAGACAGCGGCCTCCTTGGTGCAAGCGGGACTACCTTACAGTTCTTGGGCAGAGGTGGCCTGCGTGCATGCATTGTATATACATGTATACACTGTTGGTGCAAGCGGGACAGGCTTACAGTTCTTGGGCAGAGGTGGCCTGCTTGCATGCATCGTATATACATGTATACACTGCAGTCCGGCAAAGTACCCTTCTTGTTTACACTTAGTAAAGATGTTCCTAGATCCGCGGGAACAGGATGCACGTGAACCCGGTGTCGAAGTGAGGGTTACAACACTTTGACGTGCTGAATATGTAGTCTCGGGCACTGAGGCGTGCCCCGTGTCATCACTGGGCGTGTCATCACATGTGGCAGGCCTGTGCTGTGTCTGGGCTGTGCAGCTTGCCGCTCGCTCGTGCTCAACTTCCTGCCTGCCCCTCGCCCTACTGTGTCATGCTGTTCTGGACTGCAACGTAGTGGGGTGTTACACGGAGATGAACGCAATAGCCCGGCAGCGAGGGCAACAGCAGGAAAGTAGACGGCCAAAACCCCCGAAAGCAGACAACAGCAACAAGCAACAACTGTTTGAGGTGAAAAGCCAAAACGAACCGACACAGCCGACACAACCACACCCACGCATCCACACACATGCGCACTCCCGCACCCCACCACCACGCCACCCGTGCCACAGCCGCACACAATAACCACCAGCCACACTGCGCACTGCCGCCCACCCCAGCAAACCCAGCCACCACTGACCCCCCTACAGCAGCACCTCCACTTCAGCCGGCCCCACCCGAGCACTCCATCACGAGCCCCCCGCACATGAGAGCCCAGGGGCTGACACATCCCGCAGTACAGGGTGTACCAGCCCTCCCTCTCAGGCTGCCTGGCAGGGGCCTGAGGGTGGGGCGCGAAGGGCACTGGCAGCGCCGCATCGCTCTCCCCTCGGCAGCCCACGGGAAGGCAGGGCGGGCCATCACGACCAGGCGCGGGGCCGGCCTGCGCCGCTGCAGCCGCGGCACCCAGTCCATCAAGGCGGCCAGCGGCCGCCTATAGCAATGTCGTGTGGTGTACGTGTCAGGCAAGGAGGAAGCACACATGCATACACACTTGCCCTATTTGTATGTTCGCTTGGTGCAATGGATCGGAGCCCCACGATGTAACAGTGCATACACACTTGCCCTGTTCCACATACGCATGCCACAAATCAGACCACGACGTATATGGTTTACCTACATGCACCATGACTGTACCAATGTTGCTGGGTTGTATTTGATACATCTCCATGCCAGAATTACTTTTGTGTGTGTGCATGCACCCTGCCTTTGGGAGTGAACCATGCCATTGATTCAAAGTCTGGTGCCCAGTGTTGCCAACACTGGCAGCTGTCGACTAGCACTCACAAGGGGTGACTCACAACTGCCCGTGTATGATGCTGGTGAAGATGAAGTGTGCCTGATGTCACAGTCAAGTTCATGTCATCACAGCATGGTGAGCCATGCTATCGGGAGGTTGAGCGGGCTGAGCTGCGAGCTTAGCTATCAGAGACCCATCCTCCCATGGGCCAAAACAAAGCAGGCTAAAATCGGCCGCGGCGGCCAGTACCGCTTGCTGCTGTATCATATGAGATTACTGCTCATGGTCATGCTCTGCGGTTCTCTGCAACGTAATCCTTGTGTTTTAGCTGAGGTTTGGACAGATTGGACAGATTAGCGGACGTCCGCTGTACACGGCGTCGCTCTCCCACACCGCGCAGTTCAGCAGCTGCTTGCTATTCAGCAAGACCGAACCCAGCCTCAGCCAGCCAGTAGCTCTTGTTGAAATGATATGCCTGTGGCATGCCTGTGGCATCAACGTCGACTGCAGCCGGCGTGCTTCTAGCTGTGCACGCACGTTCCGCAAGTCCGCGGTGGCCAACTTGTTCGTCGTTGCCATACATGCTGCTTTCCTGCTTCTGAAAGTTGCAGCAGATTCTCGCCATCCCTGCGAGAACAACAGTCGCATATGCTGGACGGACGATGGAGCCGTAAACGTGACGACTCCGGTACAATTCCAGGAGGCGGTCCGCACGGGCGTGGCGCACATCGTTATTCAGGAACACCTCGACATGAGAACAGTTCTGCGGTGGTCGGAGACGACACGGATGAACTCAAGTGTGATAGCCATTACGCACAGAGCAGATGGGAGGCACACAACGACAATTCGGGTGCGACAGTCGTAGTCGCGCGTCCCTGTCCCGATGCATGGGTCAATTGCCGCATGGCGAATTGAAGGCAGATCCCGACCCATCAATACTCCAGCTCATGGAATAAAATTAATGATTAAAGAAGATGTAGCCTTTGTGGTAGCTGGAGCGCTAGCGTGCTGCGCGCGTACTACTTAGAGTGTGCACACCGACGCCTGGTCCATATATTGCGTGGCATGTGCAGCATGGGCGTCGCCTGGTCAAGCACCGAGCATCGTTTGCACCGAAATGATGCAGCTGTGGTAAGCCCCGGTCTCGTAATACAGCATTCAGGAACATCTACCGCTAGACAAGCGGCAAAGTCGAAATGACAATCGACGCATGCGCCAGCCAGTCAGTGACCGAAATTCCGCGGAATTTGCAGCTGTTGCAAATTGAACCATGGTTAACGTTGCCGACATCGATGAGCATGCCAGTGCACCAAATTTGTGACGCGCGACTCTGGAAGGGATCCTGCAGTTGCCAACAACTCTCACTTGCAAGTGAGATTGTAGGCTTGTGAGATCCCTGCGGCCGTGATAGTTGTGGCACTGGAGCTGAGAGAAATGGGGTGATAGTTGTGGCACTGCCACATTGTGCTTGTACTGTACACTGCCTTGTCACTGTATGCTTGAATGCACCTCTCAGAGCAGGTATCTTTCTGAACATTAATCTCCCTGCTGAGGGCAGAAAGTACTTGTTGGATGCCTGCACAGCATCTCAGAGTCCAATCATATCAGGAGCTCGTACACACAATGCCCATTGCCGCTAGGCTCTGTGCATGGTCTCATGTTCCTGTATGGAGCATTTCATCGTTGATTAGAAAGTACTGTATGTGATCTTGATGATGAGACGAGTGATGCTGATGCGCGTTGTTCTTTTTCTCCCACATACGTACTTGTTGAGCAATTGGGACCAGGAGTTTGCGACACCAAAGTCGTTGCCGCCGAGCAAGCTTCCGAGTACTCACTTGGCAAGTACTAGTCACTGTTGAGATGGCCCGAATCAAACCTAGCTGGTCAAGGCAAACACACAATATTCACAATGCATATCTCTGCAGCTGCAGGGTCCCATGAGCGAGCTTCAACTTGTGGCATCACAGTGTTCAACTGCTTGCAAGACATGTACAGCGGGAACCTAGGCTGACTTCTCTTCAGTTGATCCCTGCCGTGCAACCCTGCAGCATGACTCATATGCATGGGACGCCACGCCCAAACGGAGGTGAAAAAAAACCTACTAGTACAAGAATGTAAAGTATACACTCTGGTGTCAACGCATCACTGACAACGATCGAGACCGCGGTGCTTGACTGTCCTGCCGTTCAAGTTGTTCGAGGCAAGTGGTTCGAGGCCACTGGCCTGGATATGCATCTATGCCTGATGGCCACATGCTTGAACATCTCCACACCTGTGAATTCAGAACCCCCGCACCGGTGCCTGGTCTATCTATTCACATATGTTACCTGCCAGTGTGTATAGCTCTCATCGCAATGCATCACGTGCATGGCTAATGTTGTCCGAGATTCTGACGGCTCTGTGCTCTCCAGGGGAACTGCAATGGAGTGCCATCCGTCACGGGCCCGCAACCGCAACCACCAGTACGCATACGCACGGGCCAGTGCTTGATCACAGTGTCTGGAGACTTCCTGGAGTTCTCTGGCTCTACACGGGACTCGGCGCTGTGGCTGTCACAGATGCACGTGCGGACGGTGGCGGACAGAGGTGCAGACAGCAAACAGTCAACACTGGTGGGCGTGTACGGGGGGGATGTGTACTTGACGGACATGGCGTTTGTGGGCAACGGCGGGCAGGCTACTCGAGCGGTGGACGTACATGCGGATCGCAGAGTTTTTGTTGGTGGTGCGGCTGCAAGCCGCTTGCTGCTCTGCAACTTGAAGCAGATGCAGCCTCACTGCCGCTGCCGATGTGTGCATGGTTGGACACAGTCAGGATATTGACTGTTGAGATGGTGCCGCGAGCACACGCATGCGCAGGAGCTGTGCATGAGCATCCACACGGTCTGGGCAAAATCACACAGTCGTGCGTGGGGGAAAACGGGGATGGAGTTGGCTAGCTGCAGAGTGTCCACTGGCATGTTTGCCCACCGCTGGTCATCTGTTGAACGTAATGAACGCCACGCGTGGGTAGTCAATGCTAATGCCAGGTTTCCACTGTATATCAGGACACACACCTCCACTCGCTGATCCTTTGTGTGCATACACTGGTATACCTGACAGCGGCGTGATGCGTACAGACTCACAGTTCTATAACTTCTCCAACAACAATGATGCGGCGATGCGCTTGGCTCCTGGCGCACGTGCGACCATTAGCAACGCCGAATTTGTGGGCAATGCCGCCAAAGCCGCCAACGGCAACACCACGTCGGCCGCTGAAGCTACTGGTAGCGCAGTCGCGGCAGGGCCAGTCATGGGCCTGTACGGCGGAGGCGGATACAGCGGCTCTGCGGCATGGTTATGGAACTGCATGTTCACCGACAACAGCGCACCTGTTTCCGGAGAGGTTGCTGTGGAGAGTAGATCCTGTCGAGTGTTCTCCAATTCGGCAGAGCTGACTGTGTGGGACCGACAGCGCGCCGCAGGCGTTGGGGTGTGGCCACTGCTGCATGAATCGGAGGCTGCGGCCGCAGAAGGCATGCCGCCAGATCAGCGGGGCTTTCCGCTCCCCACAGACGCGCTGTTCGAGAGGCTGGTCAAGGATCAGGCAGAGAGCTCGAATCTGCGTCCGCCCAGCTTCAAACCGTTCCCGGACGCATCGGAGCTACGAACGGTTGACCCGTATGCCGCAGGCGGAGCACAGGCTGGCAGCGAGCTGGCGCCAGGCGTGGTCGCAGGGATCGCGGGTGCAGCGCTGCTCGTGTTAACTGCTGTGGTAGCGGTTGTGTGGCGTCATCAACGGTTGCGGAAAAAGGTGCGACCCCCTGTAACAGGCTGTGGTCTTCCATTGATTATGCAGTTCCTGCTTTAACGCTGCGATATACAATTCTCATGCAGTCAGCCTTCCTGCACTGGTCAAGGATGCAGACATATCAGTTTCGGCCACATTTGCAGTAGGCTTTGCTGCTGCATATGTCTGGGCTGATGTCCTGCGGTGCCATGCATTTCTCTCTGTGCATGCGTCACACACATGCATACTGCTGCACTGGCCAGCATCGTTTTGCTCAGCCAGGAATGCCGAAACTGAAATAGCTACTTTGAGTCTGGGAGATGCAGTCGTAATGTGCACGTGGGTTGAGGCTTGTTGCGCCTGCCTGCCGATGGCGGCAGTCCCCGCGTGCGCCCAACATGGTTGTGAACCCACACTTGCCGTGAGGCCCAATATTGCCCCCTAGCCGTTGCAATGTCATGAAACAGCTGACAACCCAAGTCCTTGCGGTCTGACCACTGATGGCCTACGCATTTCGGCATGCAGACGGCCCAGCTGAGCACACTGGCACCACACGCAGAGAAGCTGCAGTCAGGACTCCCAATTGCAAACTGCCAAAGCGACTCATCTGGACAGGTGCGCCCAACTCTTGCACCTAGCTTGCGAGTGCAGCTTCCGCATGCAGCTATGCCATGCAGTGCCTTGAGCGTTAAAGTCTTTCCTGCTGTGGCCATGCATATGGCAGGGATGTGGCAGTCGTCCACCATTGGCTGCAGGTCATGCATGTTCAACGCATGCATGTCCAACGCATGCATGTCCAACGCATGCATGTCCAACAAATGCATGTCCAACAAATGCATGTCCAACGCATGCATGTCCAACAAGTGCATGTCGAACAAATGCATGTCGAACAAATGTATGTCAAACACATGCATGTGAAATATATGCATGTGAGCTATGCACATGCGTTGAGGTGGTCCAGTGAGTCTCAAATCATATGACTGCCCATGAGTAGAGCTACATGAGTGGAGCAGGAGCACAGCCATGCGCATGCTCATGTAGGTGTCCTCAGCACTGGCTGGTCAAGGCTCATGGTACAGCCGCACGCGCAGCTCCCGCCTCGTCACGGACACATGGGGCGACACACGGGCTTCGTCGTTGCCAGCTCGGGCTCCCCCAGGTGACGGGGCGTCCTCCTATGAGCTCAGGGAATTTGTGCAATACCAGCTCGACACCCTCGCGGGACGGGAGTTCCTGGCGGGCCTGGTTCTGCAACCGGGCCCATCAAATCGCGTGTTCGGAGGTGAGCAGTTCATGGCCCATGCCCGACCTGCCTCAGGCGTTTGGTCACGCCGAACATGTAAACACACTTGCCGAAACCGCTGCACTGGACTTTGCTGTCATTTGTAAAACTCGCCACGTAATTACGGCATTTACGCCCCTATCCGCAGGGGTGCTGTGGCCGTTGCTCGATTGAGTCTGGCATGATGGCCGTTTTTTTTTTCTTTTTTTTTTGTTTGTGGTTTTCGTTTTGCGGCTTTTCAGCACCAGGTTCAGATGAAAAGTGCTACCTTCCCCTCGGCAGGCGTGCGTCACATGTCTGTGTTTGCTTTGCAAGAGCTGCATGCTATCTCGGATCAAGCATAGCACAGACTGAGTGCTGCTTGCACTGGTGGTGGCTGTGACGTTCAACAGGAGTGAATTAATCCTGTGGATGTACTACGTGTCAATGATTTGCTGTTCTGTGCACTGCGAACGCCTGTGTCCGGGTCAGCACTCGAAACTTGCTGCCCTTGCCAAACGAACGCTTATGTTCCTGCAGGGCAAGCGGTAATCCAGTTTGCCAAGGACCGCAGAACAGGCCTGCAGTACGCCGTCAAGTTCTTCCTCTCCCACACGGCCTTCGTAGACGAGACCGGCCTGTACACGAACACAAGCACTCCTCTCGGGCCGTTTCTACCGGCTCTGCGGAACATCGTCGACGGCACCGCAGAAGCGCCGCTGCTTCTAGACGGCCACGGCCACCCGCTGCCGCCATGCATTGTGATGGAGAAGGGCGAGTCGCTCGACATGTGGATGCAGCGCAATCGTGGGGGGGTCGACATGATCACGGGGCTCCAGGTGAGCCTTCTTTGCGACATGCACACTTCATTCTGCGCTTATATATAGCTGGAATCACATGCGGCAGTCACACTGTAAGGTGTAACACACTGTAAGGTGTACACCTGCTGCATCTGCAGGAACATGTTGCTGCAAGTTGTGCACCTGAATGGGTACGCGCGAAGTGCAGCGCTGCAATCGTGTTGTGGCAACACCGCTTGACAATACATTACTGTGTCGGTCTGTGCCATGTCTGCCTGAACATTGACTCAGCAGCTGCATTCATATGATGGCGTGTCATTTGACATTAATCACTGGAAAGAGTGCAATGGGGGTGATTCTCACTTCTGTGACCGGATCTGGACATACAGCCTGAGATGCTTATGGTCACGGAGCCTGCGCTCGCACGACACCCCACTGCAGAGGCCGACTACTTTCCTTCTGTTGCCCTCGCTGCCGGGCTATTGCGTTCATCTCCGTGTAACACCCCACTGCAGACGTTTGTCGCAATTGCACAGTGGGGTTGCCTCGGCGCTGCTGAGTCCTAGATCTATCACTGTGTAACACAGTGGGGTTGTCAGTCACTGAGCCATATGCATGGACCGATGCATGGGCGTACCATGGATTGGCCAATCCATGCCACAATAGGACTTTGCATGCACTGATGTGATCGGGTGTGGCTGGGACCAAGTGAATGAGCATTTATGGGCAACAACTTTCTAGCGAACATTCCAGCTGTCCTGAACACTTTATCAGAACAACGCTGCGCAAAGCTTTTCAATTGCAACTTAAAATGGCGCATGACCTCATGACTGATCAGTGGCCATTGAGTACACGTGTAAAGCATCACTCTGGAGAATACCGTTTGGTATGGATGAACGCAGCGCAACGTGCATGCAGGTCATCCAGCACGTTGCAGAGCGACTGTCGGACCTGCACGCTGCCGGGTTTGTGCACCGCGACCTCAAGCTCTCTAATGTCATGTGGCTGCCCCGCGAGAATCGATGGACGCTCATCGATTTTGGCTGTGCTGCAGCAATTGGCGAGATTGCGCCGCTGTCATTCAGCCTGCAATATGCTCCCCCGGAGGTGCTGCAGGCAATGTGTGCGGGCCGCCGCACCATCCGGGCTCAGTCCTCGATGGATGCGTGGTCCCTGGGGATCATTGCATGGGAGCTCTTCTGCAACCGGGCAGCACTGGACATCTTTGAAGGCAAGGACGTGGTGTGTGCTGTCACTTGTGGGTTGCACACCGACTTGCACTGGGACATGGCATGTCACAAATGTACAAACTCGCACATTGGCTACAGGAGGCATTGCTGCTGTTGCAAAATGTATCACATAATGACCGCACTTGAGACAGTGATTGCTTTTTGCTGGTGTCTGCTTTCGGGGGATTATGGCCGTCTACTTTCCTTCTGTTGCCCTCGCTGCCGGGCTATTAATATTGCGTTCATCTCCGTGTAATATACTGACCGCAGCTGGTGGTAAACACGCACACATGTTGCCCTTGTTGAATGTTACCAATTGTGTGATGCGTCTACAGCAAGTTGTGGCCAGATTTACACGAGTTACCACTGGCAGTGACCATTGCATGTTGCAGGCTGTCGCCCGGATCCTTGGCAAGAAGCCGCTGCCCTGGGAGGCTGGTGCAGCGGGGTCAAAGCATCTGCTGCATCAGCTCGGTCGCTTCCGGCCTGCCGTGCTGGGCCTGCTGCAGCGTGACGCGGCGGAGCGGCTGCTCATTCCTGACTTCATCACCCGCTGCCGCAGAGTGATTGAGGAGACGAGGGCGCCTCCCTCGAGCAACGGGACATGACTTTAAGCTGACAGTGCCTGCAGCACTGAGAGCAATCTCGGTGTTCCTTGGTGTGGCTGTGGATGCTTGCGGCCGGAAGCAGCTACCAGGTCATGGACAAACCGCATGCATTGCATGCTTGCATAAATTCGTCGTTGAGGTTCCGTCAAGCACTTGCCTTCGGGTCATCACTTCGCAGTACCAGCCACAAGTCGGCTCGTGCGGACGGGACAAGGGTCACCAACGCCACCAGTTGCGCCGCCGCGTGTGCTCAGGACACCGGACAGCGTGTGCAACGATTTTGGTAATCGCGTTAAGTATGGCTAATCATGATTCATACAACTCAATCGTGCGTCTTTGCTAAGGAGATCTGATTAAATGGCCTTTGTACTGGGTCAGGCCTCGGCACGCGAGCGGATTCAATCACAAAGTTTCCTTCAAAGACGACCATTACGGTCAGCAGGTAACAACGTCGTGCGCAGTTGCCGCCGGCCGCCGGCTACAGGCATGCATGCATACATTCCAGCTTGCTTCGAATTCGGGACAGGGCACGTTGTAACGACTGCTGGACTGCACACCATCCGTCTGATCTAGTTTGAACGCATTCGTTCCGGCATTTGCTCGTGCGGAGAGTAGCCTTGGTGCTTGCGGTGGCTTGTCTATCTGTTTGCGTGATGCCAGGTCCTGGTCTGCAGCTGTTGCCTCAGCGCTGCTGGGTCCTAGATCTCTTACTGTGAAACACACACCATCCGTCTGATGACTACCCCACAGCCCCACCCCTGTGGCAGCGCCGGCTCGACTGCACCTCGGCCGCAATGCCAGCCACGCGCCCGCACCGATTTGACCAAATCGTGCTGTCTGACATCAGTTGATGAGCAGCACAGACTTGACGGCGGGCTGGCTGGTGGCCAACAAACCCCAGGTGACGTCCCGTCACCACAGTCCCCCCGGGCCACACTGCATGGCAGCGAGGTGCACGATCAGATCACAGAGCCGCGCCGCGCCCGACCGTCCGCAGGCGTTGCCACCTCACGTGCAGTTGTGCATTCACCTCGCCGTGTAGCCCATATATGTGACACTGGGACAGCTACGACGACACCTTCACTCGTCGTGGCTGCACATGCAGGGACCAACCGCGGGACGTCCCTGGCCGACGCGCCTGCCGCCATCTGCAAAGCGCCGGCTTGCCGCCGTGCCACTCCCCCCCGACCCTCCCATGCGCCGCGCCTCCCCCCCGGCCAGCGCGCCGTCCTCCCGGATGTCTCCCGCGCCACCATTAGCGGCGGCCCACAGGGGGACTCCCACATGCGCGATCTGACGGAAGCAGACCTCGTTAGTGACACCCAGGCAGCTCCGACGCCAGCCCTAGGTGCGCCGCCATCACTGGAGGCCCCCTACCCGGACGTGTGGATCCCTCAGGTTGTGCCGGACGAATGCAGATCCAGCTGAGCCGACATTGTAGCCACAGCGCTGGAACGTACCGCCGATGCGGCTGAGCGCGGTCACCGACCCATTGTAGAGACAGCGATCCAGCTCTTACTCTTGCTCCCAAGCCAGGCCCTCTGCAACACTGGGCGAGCAGAGGGCGCGCCAACTGCAGTCGAGTCAATGCCTGCGTGAGTGAGATCCGGAAGCGGACTAGGGAGCAGATGCTGCTCGAAACCGCTGAACACGGCGACCCCGGCCGCACTCGCACAGAAGTTGTGGAGGAAATCGCAATGGCAGGGTGCATGCACCGACATGCATGCAATGGGAGTTTTGGCCACGCTGCGCGCTGCTTGGACAGCAGCCTTATTATTCCCATCGACCAGACGTCACTGCCGCGCCTGCGAGCGCTGCACCCCCCCACGCCCCCTCCAGAGCGCGCTGCGCAGCCTACCCCAGCCAGCAGCCGCTGAGCGGAAGTCTCAGCGGCGCGATTTGAGGCCATCGTGCATAACCTGACACAGGGTTCAGCGGCCGACCCCAGCGGGTGGACATACAGGCACATCCGCAGCGCCGGGTTGTATGACGAGCGCATGGGCGAGACCATGCGTCGCTTCGTCAACCTCCTGCTGTCGGGCACCATCCCCCACTCCAGCCTGCTGCACGCCAGCAGCCTGATCGCCATCGCCAAACCGAACGGCGGCGTTCGCCCGATCGCTATTGGGAAGTGTTCATGCGCCTCGCCGGTACCTGCGCGCTGGCATGCATCCCAGAAGCGCCGGGCCTGCTTGCCCCGCACCACATTGGGGTTGGTGTCCGCGGCGGCCCTGAGATCCCGAGCCACGCGCTGGCCCCGGACTTCTGAGATGTGGAGACGGCCATAGTGCAGCTCGATCTCGAGAACGTGTTCAACCTGATTGACCCCGAGACCATCATCGCGGAGATTGACGCGCGGCTCCCCACCCTGGCCGCATTCGCGCGCATGGCGCATGGAGCGCCGTCGCCGCTGCTGGCACGTCAGCAAGACGGGTCCAACGCGGTTCTGTGGAGTGCATTCGGCGTGAAGCAAGGCGACCGCATCGCCCCCCTCTACTTCGCCATCGCGTTCCGGCCCACTCTGTTAGCGGCGCAAGAAGCGGCCCATGACACGTTACCCATCGCGTGCCACGCTGACCTGATGGTGCAGAGCACCGTCGAGCAAGTGCTCGCCATGGGGTGAGTTGTGCAATCCCGCCACCAGTGCAATAAGCAGAAGACGCTCGACTACTGCACCGATCCCGCCAAGGCCTCAAGCGCAGCCGCCTGCCTAGGCGCCGCAGTCGCCTCTGACGGCATGGTCGCATGCGGCGCGCCGCTGGGAACCTTTCCCTATGTGGAGGCCTACGTGAGCCGCAGATGCAAAGGTACCGTCGAGCTGATGCAGAAGCTGGCAGGCCTCCCGCTGGCGTCCCGGACACGGTGGGCTGTCCCCTTCCAGTGCCTGCAGCACCGCGAAGCACACCTGCTGCGCACTACCGTATGGGCCCACCTCGAACAGCCGCTCATCCGCTTTGAGAACGCCAGCATACACGCCATAAGCCGCAATATCGAAACGCAGCATCTCACCGACATGCAGCGTGAGCAGGCCATGCTCCCTCATAAACATGGCGGCATGGGTCTGCGACACTACACAGCCGACGTTGCTGACGCAGCGCAACTTGCGTCGGCAGCAGCTGCGCGCGCGGTGCTCGCGGACGGCATCGACAACGGTAAGCCGTTCCGCGGCGACGCCGTGGTCCAGCACCAGGTCCGCATGCTTGCGGAAGGCATAGCCGGCCGTGGAGGGAATCTCAGACAGCCCGACCCCAGCCAAAGCCTGAGCGTCTGACACTGGCCCGAAGCTGTGCATGACGAAGCTTCTGAGCGCGCTCAGCCGGGCGGAGTCCAATGTGCGCTGGACTGCCATGCGCGACCAACTCTAGACCCTGAAGCACGGTCCGAATCCTCGAACGGCGTAGCCGGTGTGCGCTGATCTATCTCGCCTCCTCAGCCGCTCTGGCTCGCTGGCCTCGGCGTTCCTCACGGCTTGCCCCGGCCCGGTGACAGGCCTGACCGACCATGAATTCCAGGTGGTTGTGCTCGTGTGACTAGGTGAGCAGCTGCTGCCCGTCTTGGACTCGGCTGAGGCCTGCCCCTGCGGCTGCATGGCTGCGTCTGGCACGCACAGTGGCATATGCGGCCAGCTATGGGCGACTTCAGTCCTAAAGCACGACCTCGTCACCGTGGCTTGGCGGCGGGTACTCATGCGCGCGTCGCTCGCTTCATCGCTCGAGCCGCATGTTGGCAAGCTCCCCGGAGGCATACGCGGGCTCTGCCTCCGCGGCAGCCGGCAGTCGCCACCAGCCGCGCCGCCTGCGGACCTGACACGCCGGCTGCGCCTTCTGCGATTGCACCGACCGCGCCGTGCCGGGCCTCGCCTCCGCCGCCGCCACCGCCACTGCCGTCGCCGCCGAACTCCCCAGCCGATGCTGCGCCGGTGCAATTTCCACCCCATCTCTTGCAGGCCCCCTTGGCTTCGGACGTGCCCGACACCCCTCATGGCACCCAAGCCCTCGCCGCCACCACCCCCACATCGCCGCCCCGACCCCGACGCGCGACGTGCCCCCCGGCCCTGACCGGGCGCCAGCGCTGCTGCCCGCACCCCCGCCGCCCCGATTGCAGCGGCCCCCGCAGCGCGGCGACCTCCTGGAAATTCTCACCACGCGCATGGCGCTGATGGATGTGAAGGTGATGCACCCGCTTGCTATGTCGCATGTGCGTGGTGCGTCAAATGAGGCTGGGATGACCGCCGAGACGGGCGAACGCCAAAAGCGCGTCAAATACGGCGGCATCACAGGTGCCGCCCAATTTATTCGCTCGAGCATGAGACGTATGGCAGGATTGGACGGGACGCATACCGCTTCCTACAGACAGGCGCGGAGGTAGCGGCGGGACACGGCGCGGTGTCTAAGCGCACTTTTCTGCTGAAAGCCATGCGCGACCTGTCCACAACATTGTGCCTCGCGCTGGCGCGACAAGCCCGCGTGGCCGCGCCCCTCCGTGCTAGACTGGTCGGGCGCGTGCTGCTGCCAGGCCTTCCTGTCTTCACGGACGGCCTACCGGCGCTGACGGGTCATCGCTCATAGGCTTGCATGGTGGCCTCCCCCCCCCTCCACCCACTGCGCCCTGCATCCCACCCCCCGCCCCCGTCCCTCCTCTTCCCTCCCTCTTCCTTTCCCCCCGCGCATCTCCGCCATTTCTCCTCTGCCCCGGGGCCCCTTCCCAGACACCGCTCGTACTGTCGGTCTGGCTGTGGCTGCAGCCCCCGGGCCCGGGACCAGTGCCTCGCGGCCTCGGAGATGGCCGTAGCGCGCGGCTGCGCTCCCGTGTAGACGTCTACACGCTCCCGTGTAGACAGTCGACTGCTAGTGTCGAGTCGGCGCCCGCCGGTGGGCCCGGAGGATGCTCACTGTGCTTGGCGTGCGCATGGACTGTGTGGTACTGTACAACCTTGGTGCTTGCGGTGGCCTGTCTGTCTGCGTTTTGCCTGGTCTGTTGCCTCGGCGCTGCTGGGTCCTAGATCTATCACTGTGTAACACACCATCCGTCTGATGAGGCCATTGGCACTGGCAGAATTTAGTCACGGTAGCTTGTGTTAGTTCTGTAACCATGGCCAGCAGCATCCAGTGTATCTTCTACCTCATTGATGGTCCACGTTGTAACGACGCACCCAGATCTAGACGAGTCTGTAAACCTCCGTCATGGTGCGTAGCGACGCGACGCGTCGAACTCTGTGTAACTTGTTTTTTTTGTCGTAACACTTCACACAAGGGTGGCGCTGCAGCTTTGCAGTGCTGGTATACCGGTACACCAGTGTCTGTTGCAACAATTGGAGGCGTTGCAGCGATTGAGCTCGAGCGTGGATGGGCTGGAGGACCAGTGGGGGTACCGGTGTTACTGACTGTCAGTACTAGTGGCCGTGCCACTAAGCCTACCGAGTTTACATTAGCCGGCCCTCTGCCAGCCCTTATGGTATGGGCATCTCATGCAGCCCTTATCAGTTCATTACATTTGCATTATGCACTATGTGGCCCTTACGTGTAAAGAAGGGAAGGGCCTTACGCGGTAATGGATACACCGTGCAGCCATCAGATGCAATGGCGGTGAGGGTCAGAAAAGGTCTGGGCTTGGTAAGGGTACAGGGGCATTACCGTAAGGCTGAGGTAAGTACGTAAGGGTGCAGTGAGGGTCGTGGAGAAATACCGTAAGGGCGCTTTGGTGGCTTTTGTGAGGTAGATAGCTGAGGTGCAGCTAAGGTTCAGGTGCAGCGTCACCGCAAGGCTTTGGTAAGTATGTAAGGGTGCTGTGAGGGGACTGTGGAGCATTGCTGAGGGCTTTGTGACGTGTGTAGCTGTAGTGCACGTGTGTGTAGTGTGTATAACGTAGCTACGGTGGTGAAGGTGCATGCAGGTACATCTCAGGTTTAACTTTAGGTAAGTCAGTTGACATTTGTATCTTAATGGTGCTGTCAGGCACGTTAAAAGGTTAGAACAGTGGGCGAGGGCATGATCATGCATCATATGAGCGTCCACGTGTAGACACCTGCACGTAATGCATGCACAGGCTGCACTTGGGTCGCTCGAGCGCGCTCTACTGCGTGCATTCGAGCGCAACTCCACAGACACTCGACAACATGCACAGCCTGTAGCAGCTATATATCCACACAAAGCGTCAACGTATGTACATGTACTGCTACTTTGCCTTGTTGATTATCCTCGTGGATGCTTCACAGAGTCCGCCATACGCGTGCACTTTACGGAGTAGCGCAGTTGACGTCGGCCGACGCAAGAGCTTTCGTTGAACTCGCAATTCTATTTATTTCCGAGATACATCCGTAATAGGCTATCTCGCTGCATGCTAGATTGTCTTGGAGGCTATTGATCGGATCTGTTCAGCTGGAGATGCGAGGACGTTGAAACTGTGTGCAACTGCACACGTCTTTGTACAGCTGGTGCGAGCCATGCATCCCGCCAATCAATGATCGGCTGTTGACAAATGATCTCTGTCGTTACAGAAGAAACATAAGTGAATACCTCAATGATGTGCCGGCCCTTATATAGGTACTGGCACCCAGCAGAATCAATGTCCTACTGCACACATCGCACTTGTCTTGTGCTCTGCGTGTCTCTAGAGAGTTCTCCGCGTCACGAACTCTCCAGACCACATGTCCTAGTCACTTCCATGGTGACGTAATCATGAACACAGGTGATCCTAGATCCTCCTGGAATGTACCAGATACTTCCAGATACTTCTAGATGTTGACTCAGTTCCAACACTCCCCCTGATTCAATATCTAGGGTGTATCAGAATTATCAACCTCATAGATCTCAACCAGACCTAACTTGCTACGATGCTTGTCAAACTGCGGCTTTGGAAGAGCCTTTGTCATGACATCAACGATCATGTCCGCAGGCGGCACAAGCTCAACATCAATCTCACCCCTAGCCACCCTCTCTTGCAGGAAATGGTGACACACATCAATGTGCTTTGCACGCTGGTTATGCGCTGGTTATGCGTAGGATTGCGCATCAGCGCCAGAGCAGCTTGATTGTCGCACTTGAGAGTGATGCACGCCGCTCCGTCATCTTGCATCGTCGCCTTCAGCTTGCGCACCCACAGCGCTGTCTCCGCTGCTGCTGCGGCCGCCATGTATTCGGCCCTCATGGTTGAAGTCCCCACAGTCGGCAGGAACTTTGAACTCCAGTCGACTGCCCCCCCGGCCAGCAGAAACACAAAACCCCCCGTGCTCCGCTGCTTATCGGGATCCGCAGCATAGTCTGAGTCTAAGAAACCCTCAAACTCCAGTTTCCCGGTGCTGCCATACTCAAGCCCCAGCGATTCGTCTTCTTGCACCCCGCCAGGTTTCAGCATCCGGCTGGTCCTCAGACTCCTCCATCATCATGCACTTGAGCCGCATGTGCGTAGCCATCCTTCAGCCTGCTGGACGGTGCACGTGCGCAGCTGCCTCGTCGGTGTCTCTGCCGATGGCTGCCTAAACCTTACCTTCTTCTTGGGTGGCTTGGGTGCGTCAGCTTCTTCGGATGATGTCTCATCAGCTTCCCCACGCCCCAGCTCCCCAGGTCGTTGCCCAGCTCCCCCAGACCCCCGGTCTTCAGGTGGCTTCTCCGCTCTCCCCGACCCCTGGTCCGCAGGTCGCTGCATCTCCGTGCCGTGCGGCACATTGAGCGGCTCAGCAGCCTCAGAACGATCATGTTCATCATCATCATCATCTCCCCCTGCTGCTGTGCCCTCAATAAATTTCACATGGCAGCGCACAACTGTCGTGCCATTCGACAGCAGAACACGCCAACTATTGGTGCCCGGTTCACACCCCAGAAACTGACCCTGTTCACTCCAGGCAGTCAGCTTCTTGCGCAAACCCATGCCTCTCTCACGTTTAATCCCGTGACCGACTCATCCCTGATCATCCTCAGGATGCTCTCATAGCTCAGGTGCCCCAGCCGCTCATGCCATAGCTCCGCCTTATCCCGACTCGCTACCAGCGCTGGCACCATCTCGCTACTGCCAATTCTCATGGCCTGACATCCGATGCCATTCTCCGGCATCTGCACCGCTGTTCTCAGAACAGCCTGTTCGCTCTCCGGGGTCACTATACCTATCACTTCCGCCATTCCGCAGCAAAATTTTCCCGCTACTGGCTTTTCCCTCAATTTGACTTCCCTGAGTATGTGATAGCTAGCCCCTGTATCGAACACCCACTTGATGGCCTTGCCATCGTCACTGTGGAACCCTGCCTTGCCGGCAGCCGACACCTTTGCAATTGCACTGTGTCGCTTCTGAGCACTGAACCTACCATGACCTGCCTCAGCAGATACCGTCATGGTCCCCGCGCCCGCTTGACCGTGCCTACCGTTGCCTCTGTTTCCCCGCTGCTTCTTCGAACAATCCTTCTTGAAATGTCCGTACTCCCGACATCTGCAGCACTGTACCTTGGACATGTGCAGCTTCACCACTGCCTTCAGGACGTCTGCGCATGCCTCTGAGCTCGACTTGCTCTCAAGCCGTTGCTGCTCTCAGCCGACCGCAGGTGCTGTATCAGGCCTTCCATGCTGACATTTGATCGTCAGCTGTAAGCCATTGTACTTCTACGTCTTTGCCCATCTCGATATCGAAGTGCTACTGTCGAACGCGGATTTACGGAGACTTGCAAACGGTTAACTTGCACGCAGTTCTACACGCTATAGGGTAGCGCAGGACCCATAACCTTTTGACAAATGATCTCTGTCGTTACAGAAGAAACATAAGTGAATACCTCAATGATGTGCCGGCCCTTATATAGGTACTGGCACCCAGCAGAATCAATGTCCTACTGCACACATCGCACTTGTCTTGTGCTCTGCGTGTCTCTAGAGAGTTCTCCGCGTCACGAACTCTCCAGACCACATGTCCTAGTCACTTCCATGGTGACGTAATCATGAACACAGGTGATCCTAGATCCTCCTGGAATGTACCAGATACTTCCAGATACTTCTAGATGTTGACTCAGTTCCAACATCGGCTCAATGTATTAATGCGTTCAGCAACGGTATTGTCTGTCGGAAACAGTGCACCATGCCTGCGTCGTTGCCGGTTCAGATGGTCAACCCGACTCGTAGTCGCACGTTGCAACACGAAGGTCACATTGTCAACACTGCAGGTCCAACACGCTTACACTTTGTCAGCATAAACATGCGGCTGTCTGATCTCATCGCTGATTGCGATGCTGTGTGCAGGTTCAACCGCGACGCTCCACAAACGCTATTGCCGTGACGGCCACGCAGATTCAGCCAGCGGCTAGCATTTCACATAATCACGGTCATTGTCTATTCATCAGTGAATGTTGACGCTGATGATCGCTTGCAGCGAAATGGCACCACAGCATTTAGTGTTCGGTCTGATCAGCAGACGTCACCAATGTTAACACACCGCCTGAGGGACACGTAACACATACAGCACTGCATATACAACACGTTCATTAAAGTCAGAATATGGCATCCGGGCTTGGCTTTTCTCTAGCTAAGCCCAGGTGCCATTGCTCATGGGTGCTGCTGTGGGGTGTCTTCGTGGCATGCCCATCAGTGCATCCAGGTCTTCACAACATTGGGTGCACTGATGGCATGATGCAAATACATCCACATCAGCTCCCAGGAACAACAAACATACTGCTGAATGGTCATTACGTGCACCTCTGCACAAAGGCCCTGTTAGGGGCACCCCAGCCTCCACACCCCCTCATACACATCTCATGCAAGCCTAGTCTACACTTCAAGCTTCCCATAGGCCCATCAAATGCGCCTTAAGAGTGCACAGCTTACCTCCTAATGCACCCATTAGCCACCCATTACGCACCCCAAAGGCCCTTCATTTGCGCCTTAATTGAGCACGGATACATCCTCATGCACCCACCAGCCAGCCATTACGCATATCCCTCATTGACACATTAATGTTAGCCGTGTTCGAGTTTGGTTACCCACACCTTATATGCACATTGCATAACGGTCCCACAGTGGCTGTGGTGCATCACTGGGCCATCACCCAACCATTCCCTGACCATTACGTATGACACGATGACCAGGTAATGGGCCCCTAATGCCTAGCAAAGGGATGGCTAATGTGAACTCGGTAGCCTTAGTGGCAGCGTGCTGGCGGACGGTGGAGCGTGGCGTGACTTAGCGTTCACGGAGATGAAAGCAAGAGCCCGGCAGCGAGGGCAACAGCAGGAAAGCAGACGGCCAACACCCCCCCCCCCCCCCATCCCCCCGAAGGCAGACAGCAACAAGCAGCAACTGTTTCTGGCGAAAAGTCGAAATGAACCGACCAAACCAACACAACCACACCCACGTAACTCAGCGTGGTAGGACCGATTGGCGTGCATGGCTTTGCAAAGCCAATTGGAGCGGTCAGCGTACGCTATGGCGTACGCCAACCACGCGTGGTTGATTGCGCTGGTGGTGAGCGCTGGTGTACATTTTTGAAGTTGCATTGTGGCTCCGGGATGCTGCGCATGTTGCTGCTTGCTGGGGTTTCAAATTTGCAAATTGGTTGCTTGCTTGCCGGTCGCTGCCCTGGCTGCCGGGCTCTTGCTATGCATTTGATCTCTGCAGTACATTTGACAGTTACGCGCAGACCTGGGGTAACGGTGAAAGCTTTCCTGCTGTCGAACATGTGCAGCCTAGCCCATGACTGAAGCGAGAGCTAAGCTCGCCGACATTTTTGTTATCTCGGCCACACTGCGCATTCACCTGCAGAGTGTGCATACAATTTCTGGCCCAGGGAGTGCCTGCACAACTTGAACCTTCTTCAGCGTTAATGCCCAGGGGGTTCCTTCACGATCAGTGCGAACTAGCTAGCTACTGTAGTACTAGCTACTATAGTACTTTGCCTAAAGCACTCTGTATGACGACCAAGGTTCATGCTTCAGTGAGCATTCGCCCAGCCTAGGCCTCTACACCCCGTTGGAATATTGGTTTCTTCCGAGGAGTTTGGAAAAACTCCGGTCGAACGAGCGCACAAAGGAAACAATGCCGGGAATCCCGGGCTGACGCAACGTTGACACGTCAGGTGACCTAACTCAAGTCTCACTTTGGATGCATGTGGCCAGCTCGGCCTGCATCGCCATTTCCATGAGACAAACATTTAATCTCAAGATCAGTAACCGGGAATACAAAAATTTCCATGCGCCCTGTAGCTGCATGTAGAGGCCCGTTCATGAGCCGCATGCAGTGTATCTTCTACCTCATTGACAGTACATGAGCCGCATGCACGCCGCGACGCACAGGCACGCACGCATGCATGCCGAGTCTTGCGTACTTTGGCCAAATGTGAGGGTAATTATAATACGCGTTCGAACCGGCAAGGTTCCACCGGCATCCACGGGCAGCCACCGGCAATTTCAATTCAATACACCTTGTGCATCTTTGACACCTTTGTGAGGGCTAAAGCTAGCTAGTGTAGACAATCACCAATCCCGCGATTGTCTAGATCTGCACGACAAAGGGGGTTTATGGTTTGATCTGCCGTGCGCTTGGTTGTCCTAATTTACATTGGAAGGGCTGTGTCCACAATGGATACCTCGGCTCTAGGCTGTGCGCTATCGCTGTGTGTGCCATCTGTTAGGATTCCATGCATTGGTGTGTCAGCCATGTAGCTCTCAGTAGCGGACGTGGCACAACAGTGTGCCGCGGCACTATATATTCAGCACTACGCAGTGTTGTAACATCCTAATCTGTCAGTCCTCTGTCGGCTTGGCGAAGGCCGTACAGCGGGCGACGCAGAAGCCAGACGCGGCCAGTGCCGTCATCATGCAGCGGAGGCTGTCGCATGTAGACGGTCTTCAGCAGATCGCTTTTGAGGTAGGCAGCGGAGATGTCGAAAGCGTACACGGCGAGGCCGTGGTGCGCTGCAAACGCGAGGAGCACCCGCAGGTAGGCGCTGCGCGCCGTTGGAGCCCATTTGTCCTCGAACTCATCTTCTCTTTGGCCACAGCCTTGTAATACCAGGCGGGCCTTGTGCCGGACAACGCTGCCATGCTCGTCGGTCTTACAGCGTAGACCCAGCGGCAGCCGAGGATGTGCGCCGTCAGGCGCGTCGACAAGGCTGCGGACGCCGCGCTCGTCAATGTTGCCCATCTCCACGTCCTTGGCGCGCAGCCAGTGAGGTCTTTCTGGAGAAGCAAGCATCTGTTTGACGGAGTTCGGCGCGGCTGCTGGCGGTGGGGCGGGCGCATCTGCTGTCGGAGAGGCGTGCTCCGCCGCAGCAGAGGCGGCGAAGGCTGGCGCATGCAGGGTTTCGTTGATGCGCGGCAGCTGGAGGGCGATGTCGGGTTCGTCATCCGCGACGGCCATGCAGGCCATCGCGGACTCCAGCTCCATGATGCAGTCCGCATTCGCCATGCCCGCGTACTCGTTGAAACCGAGTCGGAGCGGCGGGACGCCGCGGTTATCTCGCATCGAACGTCGCTGCTTAGCGGGCTCAGTGGGAGGTGGTACAGAGTCGTGCTCTGTGGCGTCAGATGACGCGCTGGCGCTGATCAAGCTGATCTAAGACGACATGAAAACCGAGATCACCCCGGTCCCTCTCCTGTGTGACAATGTCGCTACGACTAAGGTCCTAGTGAACCCCATTGAGTCCGCGAAAATGCGATACGTTGCGATCCACTACCACACAGTGCGTGAATGCATCTACGCTGACCAGTTGCGTGTTTTCCAGGTCAGCACGCACCAGCAACTTGCTGACTATTTCACCAAGGCACTCAGCTCTCCAAAGCTACTCGAGGCACAATCCAGGCTCTGCCTCTACTCTCCGGCACTAGGCCATTGATATCCCGTAACATCCTCGTGCTAGTGGAGCGCAGTTCGTGTGCCCAGAGTGCAGGTAGGGAAGGCTGGGGACTGCAGTGGGCAGCACAGCCGGCCGCGGCACGAGCAAGTCTCGTGTGACGCAGGTTTTCCCTGGCATCAGGTTTTCCCTGCAGAAATATACGTTGGACAGGACTGAGTGGTTTCTGTTCCCGCCTGCCTGCCACAGGGGGAGTGTTAGGATTCCATGCATTGGTGTGTCAGCCATGCAGCTCTCAGTAGCGGACGTGGCACAACAGTGTGCCGCGGCACTATAGCTATATATTCAGCACTACGCAGTGTTGTAACATCCTAATCTGTCAGTCCTCCGTCTGCTCCCGTTTTCGCCGAATACCATCGATATCATGTGTCACTGGTGTGGGTCCTGGCCTGAAGCGTACTGATGGCTGACCATACCCCCCCCTCTGTGCAGTGGGCGCTGCTCCATTCCAGCATTTGCTCGTGCGGAGCGTGGCCTTGGGACTTATGCGCTGCTGATAATAGCTGGAAACAGAGTGGCCTTAGGTCTGAGCGGCCTTGGGATTTGTGATGCTTGATCTGTAACAACAGGCAAATGCCTGTTGACTACTCTCTGTCCCCCCCGAGGTGGTGCGGGCCGCGCAGTCCGGCTGCCAAAGCATCCAGGCGCAGTCATCTATGGATGCATGGTCCCTGGGCATGGTTGCATGGGAGGTCTTCTGCAAACAGGCCGCACTGAGCATCTTCGAGGGCAGGATTTGGTGTGTGCCATGGCTTGGTCAGTGCTAGCTGATGTGCATTATCTGTCACTAGATGCTCAACTACACTGATATTAGTTCAGAGACTTTCGACCAGGCATTCGAACTGATATGCAATCTGGCGTATTCACCGGGACACTCTCGTCATGCACATGCATGCAAGCAGCATGCGGCGCCGCAGCCAGCCTCGGAGTACTGCTTGAGCCCTGGGCACGTGCGCAAGCCTGATTGTGTTCAGATGTGTCAGCATTGACGGCTTGCGTCGATTGCAGCCAATTGCAAGGCTCCTGGGCAAGAAGCCGCTGTCGTGGGAGGGAAAATGTGAGAGGCCACAGCAGCGACTGCAGCAGCTGGGCGGCGTCGGGCCGGCTGTGCTGGGCCTGCTGCAGCGCGATGAGGCGGCGCGGCTGGTTATTCCAGACTTCATCAGCTGCTGCCGCAGAGTCATCGAGGAGACGAGAGGGCCCTCGCCAGGCGTATTCGCAAAATACAATCCATGAAATATCCTGAACCCGACCCTATAGCACATACGAACAAAGCGCAGAGGCGCCCATAAAGCACTCATTGCAGGCACGTATATGGTGCACACATGCATGAAAGTGCAATGCCCCGGCGGGCAGTACCAAGCAAGACACGCTGGTCAACGCTGGAGGTATGTTGAAACAGCTGGGGTTTCGGTGAGTCTATATCATGCTCGTATGCCTGTTCTACTGGTGCAGCGTTGCACGGTAGTGGCCCAGTAAGCCCCCTGGTGGAACAGCCTATATACAAGATGGGCTATTGCACGCTCCTGAAATAAGTTCTCGGCCTGAGATTGCAACAAGGACAGCGAGCAATTGCTCCACTGCAAGGTGGCGACTGGAGTCGAGAGATGATGCATGCATGCGCGACTGAGTTGCTGGTGTTGCATTATATATAGCGCTAGTGAGTGCGGTGAAGAAGCTGGAGTTGGACTTGAACCTGCAATCTACGGTCACTGTGCAATGCGGCAACATGGCATGCGCAGCTACATGCGTATGAAATAGTGGTAACGCGACTGCGGGTGGACATTGGCAATCCTGCAATAACAATGTTGCACTACTGGTCGAGAGCTTTCTACCTCTGCTACGCTATCGTACGCATGCTCGGCACGCTGCGCTCAGCATCCGCTAGGCGGCGCCGCCTCACTCCCCCCACGGCGGCTCTCGGGAAGGCAGGGCGGGCCAGCACGACCAGACGCGGGGCCGGCCTGCGTAGCTACGACCGCGGCACCCGGTCCATCAAGGCGGCCAGCGGCCGCCTATAGCACGTCCGACGGGACAGCGTGGCCACGCAACACCGCCCGTGCCGCCAGCCGCATGCGCAGCGGAGCTGCAGCGAGGACCTGGCGCGTCACACCACGGCACAGCGTGGTGGAGAGTTTGCACATGGCATCTTGCAAGAACGCTCGCCTGGACACGGCCCCCAAAGCTGCAGCGAAGTCAGCGATCTTATTTAGGAAGGCGAACGCACCCGTACCCACACGGCCAAACGTCTCATGCGACAGGGACACAAAACGACACGCGCCAGTGCCGGAGCGGCCGTACTTGTCTCGCTTCCGGTCGTCCATCAGCTGGGCGGCAGCGCCTGGCGTGTTTGCCGCGGCGACGACCCGGGAGGGGGCCACCGGACAGGTCACGCACACATCGGCCACAATGGTATCGTAGGACAACATCACAAGCATTCACCCCGTTCCGGGTCGCGTTGCGAGCGGGGGGTTAGCGGCCGGGCGCAAGCCGCGGCCGCGCGGCCCCGGCGACCCTCGGGCAGGCGTCGCGGCGGACCAGTGGCCACCGGGCCCACCTGCGGCAGGTGCTCACACCACACCGTGCACTGGCCGGCCGGGGCAGCCGCCTTGACTACCACAGCGGCGGCGGCGGCAGCTGCCGCGCTGAGCTCCCGCGCGCCACTGTGGCCGACGGCCGCCTTGCCGGGGACGTCTACAGGGGCGCAAGGGGGCAGGCGGGGAATGCATTGTGTCTGCGTATTGTCCGGTCTGTTGCCTCGGTCCTGCTGGGTCCTAGACCTGTCACCGTGCTACACGGAGATGAACGCAAGAGCCCGGCAGCGAGGGCAACAGCATAAAAGCAGACGGCCAAAACCCCCAAAAGCAGATAACAGCAACAAGCAGCAACCGTCTCAGGTGAAAAGCCACAACGAACCGACACAGCCGAACCCGAACACACCCACGCATCCACACACAAGCGCACTCCCGCACCCAACCACCGCGGCACCCACGCCACAGTCGCACGTGTACACAGCAATCACCAGCCACACTGCGCACTACCGCCCACCCCAGCAAACCCGGCCACCACCAACCCCCGAACAGCAGCACCCCCACTTCAGCCGGCCCCACGCGAGCACTCCACCACGGCCCCCCGCCCATGAGAGCCTGGGGGCGCACGCCCCCCACAGCGCAAGGCGTACCAGCCCTCCCTCCGGCTGCCTGGTAGGGGCCTGAGGGCGGGGCGCGAAGGGCACTGGCGGCGCCACATCGCTCTCCGCGCGGCAGTCCACGGGAAGGCAGGGCGGGTCAATCTGTCACCGTGTAAAATATGCGTTATATGTTACACAGTGATAGATCTAGGACTCAGCAGCGCTGAGGCAACAGACCAAGAAACAAGCAGACAGACCCGCCACCGCAATCACCAAGGCCACATGCATTATGTGGCATACTTTATGCCGCACTTTTGATATGACAAGCAAGCATATGGCATAATGCAGACCAACGCAGAACAGAGCTGAGCAGACAATGCGCTGTTGCAATTACATTGTGCAGTGTATTGCACTAGGCGGTTTCATTTGCATGTACCGCAGGCGTTGTAGTGTAGGTATATGTAACATTCGCGGCAGGTTGTGATACCGCTATGATCATAGCACCGAATCTGCAGTGCAGCAGAGTGGCAAGAGAGTGCATGCAGCATGCTCATGTATATACTTGCATGGTCCACACAAGCAGGGCAGAGCGCCAGGAGCGCGTAGCTATCTAGGAGGCATGCTCAACTGCAAGTGCGGATGAGCCACAACGGCACAGCAAAGTGCCATGACAGGGATGAAGCATGCTCAACTGCAAGTGCGCATGAGCCGCACCGGCACAGCAAAGTGCTATGACAGTGCATGCAGCATGCTCAACTGTAAGCGCGCATGAGCTACACCCGCACAGTGGACTGCCATGACAGTGCATGAAGCATGTTCAACTGTAAGCGCGCATGAGCTACACCAGCACAGTGGACTGCCATGACAGTGCATGCAGCATGTTCAACTGTAAGCGCGCATGAGCTACACCAACACAGTGGACTGCCATGACAGTGCATGAAGTATGTTCAACTGTAAGCGCGCATGAGCTACACCAGCACAGTGGACTGCCATGACAGTGCATGCAGCATGCTCAATTGCAAGCGCGCATGAGCTACACCGGCACAGCAAAGTGCCGTGACAGTGCATGAAGCATGCTCAATTGCAAGCGCGCAGGAGCTACACCGGCACAGCAAAGTGCCGTGGCATTGCAAGCAGCATGCTCAACTGTAAGCGCGCATGAGCTACACCGGCACAGTGGACTGCCATGACAGTGCATGAAGCATGTTCAACTGTAAGCGCGCATGAGCTACACCAACACAGTGGACTGCCATGACAGTGCATGAAGCATGCTCAATTGCAAGCGCACATGAGCTACACCGGCACAGCAAAGTGCCGTGACAGTGCATGAAGCATGCTCAATTGCAAGCGCGCAGGAGCTACACCGGCACAGCAAAGTGCCGTGGCATTGCAAGCAGCATGCTCAACTGTAAGCGCGCAGGAGCTACACCGGCACAGTGGGCTGACATGACAGTGCATGCAGCATGCTCAATTGCAAGTGCGCATGAGCCGCACCGGCACAGCAAAGTGCTATGACAGTGCATGCAGCATGCTCAACTGTAAGCGCGCATGAGCTACACCGGCACAGTGGACTGCCATGACAGTGCATGCAGCATGCTCAATTGCAAGCGTGCATGAGCTTTACCGGCACAGCAAAGTGCCGTGACATTGCATGCAGCATGCTCAACTGCAAGCACGCAGGAGCTACACCGGCAAAGTGGGCTGCCATGACAGTGCATGAAGCATGTTCAACTGTAAGCGCGCATGAGCTACACCGGCATAGTGGACTGCCATGACAGTGCATGCAGCATGCTCAATTGCAAGCGCGCATGAGCTATACCGGCACAGCAAAGTGCCGTGACATTGCATGAAGCATGCTCAATTGCAAGCGCGCAGGAGCTACACCGGCACAGCAAAGTGCCGTGGCATTGCAAGCAGCATGCTCAACTGTAAGCGCGCATGAGCTACACCGGCACAGTGGACTGCCATGACAGTGCATGAAGCATGTTCAACTGTAAGCGCGCATGAGCTACACCAGCACAGTGGACTGCCATGACAGTGCATGCAGCATGTTCAACTGTAAGCGCGCATGAGCTACACCAACACAGTGGACTGCCATGACAGTGCATGAAGTATGTTCAACTGTAAGCGCGCATGAGCTACACCGGCACAGTGGACTGCCATGACAGTGCATGAAGCATGTTCAACTGTAAGCGCGCATGAGCTACACCAGCACAGTGGACTGCCATGACAGTGCATGCAGCATGTTCAACTGTAAGCGCGCATGAGCTACACCGGCACAGTGGACTGTCATGACAGTGCATGCAGCATGCTCAATTGCAAGCGCATGAGCTACACCGGCACAGCAAAGTGCCGTGGCATTGCAAGCAGCATGCTCAACTGTAAGCGCGCATGAGCTACACCGGCACAGTGGACTGCCATGACAGTGCATGAAGCATGTTCAACTGTAAGCGCGCATGAGCTACACCAGCACAGTGGACTGCCATGACAGTGCATGCAGCATGTTCAACTGTAAGCGCGCATGAGCTACACCGGCACAGTGGACTGCCATGACAGTGCATGCAGCATGCTCAATTGCAAGCGCGCATGAGCTACACCGGCACAGCAAAGTGCCGTGACAGTGCATGAAGCATGCTCAATTGCAAGCGCGCAGGAGCTACACCGGCACAGCAAAGTGCCGTGGCATTGCAAGCAGCATGCTCAACTGTAAGCGCGCATGAACTACACCGGCACAGTGGACTGCCATGACAGTGCATGCAGCATGCTCAACTGTAAGCGCGCATGAGCTACACCGGCACAGTGGACTGCCATGACAGTGCATGAAGCATGTTCAACTGTAAGCGCGCATGAGCTACACCGGCACAGTGGACTGCCATGACAGTGCATGCAGCATGCTCAATTGCAAGCGCACATGAGCTACACCGGCACAGCAAAGTGCTATGACAGTGCATGCAGCATGCTCAACTGTAAGCGCGCATGAGCTACACCGGCACAGTGGACTGCCATGACAGTGCATGAAGCATGTTCAACTGTAAGCGCGCATGAGCTACACCGGCACAGTGGACTGCCATGACAGTGCATGCAGCATGCTCAATTGCAAGCGCACATGAGCTACACCGGCACAGCAAAGTGCCGTGACAGTGCATGAAGCATGCTCAATTGCAAGCGCAGGAGCTACACCGGCACAGCAAAGTGCCGTGGCATTGCAAGCAGCATGCTCAACTGTAAGCGCGCATGAGCTACACCGGCACAGTGGACTGCCATGACAGTGCATGAAGCATGTTCAACTGTAAGCGCGCATGAGCTACACCAGCACAGTGGACTGCCATGACAGTGCATGCAGCATGTTCAACTGTAAGCGCGCATGAGCTACACCGGCACAGTGGACTGCCATGACAGTGCATGCAGCATGCTCAATTGCAAGCGCGCATGAGCTACACCGGCACAGCAAAGTGCCGTGACAGTGCATGAAGCATGCTCAATTGCAAGCGCAGGGAGCTACACCGGCACAGCAAAGTGCCGTGGCATTGCAAGCAGCATGCTCAACTGTAAGCGCGCATGAGCTACACCGGCACAGTGGACTGCCATGACAGTGCATGAAGCATGTTCAACTGTAAGCGCGCATGAGCTACACCAGCACAGTGGACTGCCATGACAGTGCATGCAGCATGTTCAACTGTAAGCGCGCATGAGCTACACCGGCACAGTGGACTGCCATGACAGTGCATGCAGCATGCTCAATTGCAAGCGCGCATGAGCTACACCGGCACAGCAAAGTGCCGTGACAGTGCATGAAGCATGCTCAATTGCAAGCGCGCAGGAGCTACACCGGCACAGCAAAGTGCCGTGGCATTGCAAGCAGCATGCTCAACTGTAAGCGCGCATGAACTACACCGGCACAGTGGACTGCCATGACAGTGCATGCAGCATGCTCAACTGTAAGCGCGCATGAGCTACACCGGCACAGTGGACTGCCATGACAGTGCATGAAGCATGTTCAACTGTAAGCGCGCATGAGCTACACCAGCACAGTGGACTGCCATGACAGTGCATGCAGCATGTTCAACTGTAAGCGCGCATGAGCTACACCGGCACAGTGGACTGCCATGACAGTGCATGCAGCATGCTCAATTGCAAGCGCACATGAGCTACACCGGCACAGCAAAGTGCCGTGACAGTGCATGAAGCATGCTCAATTGCAAGCGCGCAGGAGCTACACCGGCACAGTGGACTGCCATGACAGTGCATGAAGCATGTTCAACTGTAAGCGCGCATGAGCTACACCAGCACAGTGGACTGCCATGACAGTGCATGCAGCATGCTCAATTGCAAGCGCGCATGGAGCTACACCGGCACAGCAAAGTGCCGTGACAGTGCATGAACGCATGCTCAATTGCAAGCGCATGAGCTACACCGGCACAGCAAAGTGCCATGACAGTGCATGCAGCATGCTCAACTGTAAGCGCGCATGAGCTACACCGGCACAGTGGACTGCCATGACAGTGCATGAAGCATGTTCAACTGTAAGCGCGCATGAGCTACACCGGCACAGTGGACTGCCATGACAGTGCATGCAGCATGTTCAACTGTAAGCGCGCATGAGCTACACCGGCACAGTGGACTGCCATGACAGTGCATGCAGCATGCTCAATTGCAAGCGCGCATGAGCTACACCGGCACAGCAAAGTGCTATGACAGTGCATGCAGCATGCTCAACTGTAAGCGCGCATGAGCTACACCGGCACAGTGGACTGCCATGACAGTGCATGAAGCATGTTCAACTGTAAGCGCGCATGAGCTACACCGGCACAGTGGACTGCCATGACAGTGCATGCAGCATGCTCAATTGCAAGCGCGCATGAGCTACACCGGCACAGCAAAGTGCCATGACAGTGCATGAAGCATGCTCAATTGCAAGCGCATGAGCTACACCGGCACAGCAAAGTGCCATGACAGTGCATGCAGCATGCTCAACTGTAAGCGCGCATGAGCTACACCGGCACAGTGGACTGCCATGACAGTGCATGAAGCATGTTCAACTGTAAGCGCGCATGAGCTACACCGGCACAGTGGACTGCCATGACAGTGCATGCAGCATGTTCAACTGTAAGCGCGCATGAGCTACACCGGCACAGTGGACTGCCATGACAGTGCATGCAGCATGCTCAACTGCAAGCGCGCATGAGCTACACCGGCACAGCAAAGTGCCATGACAGTGCATGCAGCATGCTCAACTGCAAGCGCGCATGAGCTACACCGGCACAGCAAGTGCCATGACAGTGCATGCAGCATGCTCAACTGTAAGCGCGCATGAGCTACACCGGCACAGTGGACTGCCATGACAGTGCATGCAGCATGCTCAACTGTAAGCGCGCATGAGCTACACCGGCACAGTGGACTGCCATGACAGTGCATGAAGCATGCTCAACTGTAAGCGCGCATGAGCTACACCGGCACAGTGGACTGCCATGACAGTGCATGAAGCATGTTCAACTGTAAGCGCGCATGAGCTACACCGGCACAGTGGACTGCCATGACAGTGCATGCAGCATGCTCAATTGCAAGCGCGCATGAGCTACACCGGCACAGCAAAGTGCCATGACAGTGCATGAAGCATGCTCAACTGCAAGCGCGCATGAGCTACACCGGCACAGCAAAGTGCCATGACAGTGCATGCAGCATGCTCAACTGTAAGCGCGCATGAGCTACACCGGCACAGTGGACTGCCATGACAGTGCATGCAGCATGCTCAATTGCAAGCGCGCATGAGCTACACCGGCACAGCAAAGTGCCATGACAGTGCATGCAGCATGCTCAACTGTAAGCGCGCATGAGCTACACCGGCACAGTGGACTGCCATGACAGTGCATGCAGCATGCTCAATTGCAAGCGCGCATGAGCTACACCGGCACAGCAAAGTGCCATGACAGTGCATGCAGCATGCTCAATTGCAAGCGCGCATGAGCTACACCGGCACAGCAAAGTGCCATGACAGTGCATGCAGCATGCTCAACTGTAAGCGCGCATGAGCTACACCGGCACAGTGGACTGCCATGACAGTGCATGCAGCATGCTCAACTGTAAGCGCGCATGAGCTACACCGGCACAGTGGACTGCCATGACAGTGCATGCAGCATGCTCAACTGTAAGCGCGCATGAGCTACACCGGCACAGTGGACTGCCATGACAGTGCATGAAGCATGTTCAACTGTAAGCGCGCATGAGCTACACCGGCACAGTGGACTGCCATGACAGTGCATGCAGCATGCTCAATTGCAAGCGCGCATGAGCTACACCGGCACAGCAAAGTGCCATGACAGTGCATGCAGCATGCTCAACTGTAAGCGCGCATGAGCTACACCGGCACAGTGGACTGCCATGACAGTGCATGAAGCATGCTCAACTGTAAGCGCGCATGAGCTACACCGGCACAGTGGACTGCCATGACAGTGCATGCAGCATGCTCAATTGCAAGCGCGCATGAGCTACACCGGCACAGCAAAGTGCCATGACAGTGCATGCAGCATGCTCAACTGTAAGCGCGCATGAGCTACACCGGCACAGTGGACTGCCATGACAGTGCATGAAGCATGTTCAACTGTAAGCGCGCATGAGCTACACCGGCACAGTGGACTGCCATGACAGTGCATGCAGCATGTTCAACTGTAAGCGCGCATGAGCTACACCGGCACAGTGGACTGCCATGACAGTGCATGAAGCATGTTCAACTGTAAGCGCGCATGAGCTACACCGGCACAGTGGACTGCCATGACAGTGCATGCAGCATGCTCAATTGCAAGCGCGCATGAGCTACACCGGCACAGCAAAGTGCCATGACAGTGCATGCAGCATGCTCAACTGCAAGCGCGCATGAGCTACACCGGCACAGTGGGCTGCCATGACAGTGCATGAAGCATGTTCAACTGTAAGCGCGCATGAGCTACACCGGCACAGTGGACTGCCATGACAGTGCATGCAGCATGCTCAACTGCAAGCGCGCATGAGCTACACCGGCACAGCAAAGTGCCATGACAGTGCATGAAGCATGCTCAATTGCAAGCGCGCATGAGCTACACCGGCACAGCAAAGTGCCATGACAGTGCATGCAGCATGCTCAACTGTAAGCGCGCATGAGCTACACCGGCACAGTGGACTGCCATGACAGTGCATGAAGCATGTTCAACTGTAAGCGCGCATGAGCTACACCGGCACAGTGGACTGCCATGACAGTGCATGCAGCATGCTCAATTGCAAGCGCGCATGAGCTACACCGGCACAGCAAAGTGCCATGACAGTGCATGCAGCATGCTCAATTGCAAGCGCATGAGCTACACCGGCACAGCAAAGTGCCATGACAGTGCATGCAGCATGCTCAACTGTAAGCGCGCATGAGCTACACCGGCACAGTGGACTGCCATGACAGTGCATGCAGCATGTTCAACTGTAAGCGCGCATGAGCTACACCGGCACAGTGGACTGCCATGACAGTGCATGCAGCATGTTCAACTGTAAGCGCGCATGAGCTACACCGGCACAGTGGACTGCCATGACAGTGCATGCAGCATGCTCAATTGCAAGCGCGCATGAGCTACACCGGCACAGCAAAGTGCTATGACAGTGCATGCAGCATGCTCAACTGCAAGCGCGCATGAGCTACACCGGCACAGTGGACTGCCATGACAGTGCATGAAGCATGTTCAACTGTAAGCGCGCATGAGCTACACCGGCACAGTGGACTGCCATGACAGTGCATGCAGCATGCTCAATTGCAAGCGCGCATGAGCTACACCGGCACAGCAAAGTGCCGTGACAGTGCATGAAGCATGCTCAACTGCAAGCGCGCATGAGCTACACCGGCACAGCAAAGTGCCATGACAGTGCATGCAGCATGCTCAACTGTAAGCGCGCATGAGCTACACCGGCACAGTGGACTGCCATGACAGTGCATGAAGCATGTTCAACTGTAAGCGCGCATGAGCTACACCGGCACAGTGGACTGCCATGACAGTGCATGCAGCATGCTCAACTGTAAGCGCGCATGAGCTACACCGGCACAGTGGACTGCCATGACAGTGCATGAAGCATGCTCAACTGTAAGCGCGCATGAGCTACACCGGCACAGTGGACTGCCATGACAGTGCATGCAGCATGCTCAACTGTAAGCGCGCATGAGCTACACCGGCACAGTGGACTGCCATGACAGTGCATGAAGCATGCTCAACTGTAAGCGCGCATGAGCTACACCGGCACAGTGGACTGCCATGACAGTGCATGCAGCATGCTCAACTGCAAGCGCGCATGAGCTACACCGGCACAGTGGACTGCCATGACAGTGCATGAAGCATGTTCAACTGTAAGCGCGCATGAGCTACACCGGCACAGTGGACTGCCATGACAGTGCATGCAGCATGCTCAATTGCAAGCGCGCATGAGCTACACCGGCACAGCAAAGTGCCATGACAGTGCATGAAGCATGCTCAATTGCAAGCGCGCATGAGCTACACCGGCACAGCAAAGTGCCATGACAGTGCATGCAGCATGCTCAACTGTAAGCGCGCATGAGCTACACCGGCACAGTGGACTGCCATGACAGTGCATGAAGCATGTTCAACTGTAAGCGCGCATGAGCTACACCGGCACAGTGGACTGCCATGACAGTGCATGCAGCATGCTCAACTGTAAGCGCGCATGAGCTACACCGGCACAGTGGACTGCCATGACAGTGCATGAAGCATGTTCAACTGTAAGCGCGCATGAGCTACACCGGCACAGTGGACTGCCATGACAGTGCATGAAGCATGTTCAACTGTAAGCGCGCATGAGCTACACCGGCACAGTGGACTGCCATGACAGTGCATGCAGCATGTTCAACTGTAAGCGCGCATGAGCTACACCGGCACAGTGGACTGTCATGACAGTGCATGCAGCATGCTCAATTGCAAGCGCGCATGAGCTACACCGGCACAGCAAAGTGCTATGACAGTGCATGCAGCATGCTCAACTGTAAGCGCGCATGAGCTACACCGGCACAGTGGACTGCCATGACAGTGCATGAAGCATGCTCAACTGTAAGCGCGCATGAGCTACACCGGCACAGTGGACTGCCATGACAGTGCATGCAGCATGTTCAACTGTAAGCGCGCATGAGCTACACCGGCACAGTGGACTGCCATGACAGTGCATGAAGCATGTTCAACTGTAAGCGCGCATGAGCTACACCGGCACAGTGGACTGCCATGACAGTGCATGCAGCATGCTCAATTGCAAGCGCGCATGAGCTACACCGGCACAGCAAAGTGCCATGACAGTGCATGCAGCATGCTCAACTGCAAGCGCGCATGAGCTACACCGGCACAGTGGACTGCCATGACAGTGCATGAAGCATGTTCAACTGTAAGCGCGCATGAGCTACACCGGCACAGTGGACTGCCATGACAGTGCATGCAGCATGCTCAATTGCAAGCGCGCATGAGCTACACCGGCACAGCAAAGTGCCATGACAGTGCATGCAGCATGCTCAATTGCAAGCGCGCATGAGCTACACCGGCACAGCAAAGTGCTATGACAGTGCATGCAGCATGCTCAACTGTAAGCGCGCATGAGCTACACCGGCACAGTGGACTGCCATGACAGTGCATGAAGCATGTTCAACTGTAAGCGCGCATGAGCTACACCGGCACAGTGGACTGCCATGACAGTGCATGCAGCATGTTCAACTGTAAGCGCGCATGAGCTACACCGGCACAGTGGACTGCCATGACAGTGCATGAAGCATGTTCAACTGTAAGCGCGCATGAGCTACACCGGCACAGTGGACTGCCATGACAGTGCATGCAGCATGTTCAACTGTAAGCGCGCATGAGCTACACCGGCACAGTGGACTGCCATGACAGTGCATGCAGCATGCTCAATTGCAAGCGCGCATGAGCTACACCGGCACAGCAAAGTGCCATGACAGTGCATGCAGCATGCTCAACTGTAAGCGCGCATGAGCTACACCGGCACAGTGGACTGCCATGACAGTGCATGAAGCATGTTCAACTGTAAGCGCGCATGAGCTACACCGGCACAGTGGACTGCCATGACAGTGCATGCAGCATGTTCAACTGTAAGCGCGCATGAGCTACACCGGCACAGTGGACTGCCATGACAGTGCATGAAGCATGTTCAACTGTAAGCGCGCATGAGCTACACCGGCACAGTGGACTGCCATGACAGTGCATGCAGCATGCTCAATTGCAAGCGCGCATGAGCTACACCGGCACAGCAAAGTGCCATGACAGTGCATGCAGCATGCTCAACTGCAAGCGCGCATGAGCTACACCGGCACAGTGGACTGCCATGACAGTGCATGAAGCATGTTCAACTGTAAGCGCGCATGAGCTACACCGGCACAGTGGACTGCCATGACAGTGCATGCAGCATGCTCAATTGCAAGCGCGCATGAGCTACACCGGCACAGCAAAGTGCCATGACAGTGCATGAAGCATGCTCAATTGCAAGCGCGCATGAGCTACACCGGCACAGCAAAGTGCCATGACAGTGCATGCAGCATGCTCAACTGTAAGCGCGCATGAGCTACACCGGCACAGTGGACTGCCATGACAGTGCATGAAGCATGTTCAACTGTAAGCGCGCATGAGCTACACCGGCACAGTGGACTGCCATGACAGTGCATGCAGCATGCTCAACTGTAAGCGCGCATGAGCTACACCGGCACAGTGGACTGCCATGACAGTGCATGAAGCATGTTCAACTGTAAGCGCGCATGAGCTACACCGGCACAGTGGACTGCCATGACAGTGCATGCAGCATGCTCAACTGTAAGCGCGCATGAGCTACACCGGCACAGTGGACTGCCATGACAGTGCATGCAGCATGCTCAATTGCAAGCGCGCATGAGCTACACCGGCACAGCAAAGTGCCATGACAGTGCATGCAGCATGCTCAACTGTAAGCGCGCATGAGCTACACCGGCACAGTGGACTGCCATGACAGTGCATGAAGCATGTTCAACTGTAAGCGCGCATGAGCTACACCGGCACAGTGGACTGCCATGACAGTGCATGCAGCATGCTCAACTGTAAGCGCGCATGAGCTACACCGGCACAGTGGACTGCCATGACAGTGCATGAAGCATGTTCAACTGTAAGCGCGCATGAGCTACACCGGCACAGTGGACTGCCATGACAGTGCATGCAGCATGCTCAATTGCAAGCGCGCATGAGCTACACCGGCACAGCAAAGTGCCATGACAGTGCATGAAGCATGCTCAACTGCAAGCGCGCATGAGCTACACCGGCACAGCAAAGTGCCATGACAGTGCATGCAGCATGCTCAACTGTAAGCGCGCATGAGCTACACCGGCACAGTGGACTGCCATGACAGTGCATGAAGCATGTTCAACTGTAAGCGCGCATGAGCTACACCGGCACAGTGGACTGCCATGACAGTGCATGCAGCATGTTCAACTGTAAGCGCGCATGAGCTACACCGGCACAGTGGACTGCCATGACAGTGCATGAAGCATGTTCAACTGTAAGCGCGCATGAGCTACACCGGCACAGTGGACTGCCATGACAGTGCATGAAGCATGTTCAACTGTAAGCGCGCATGAGCTACACCGGCACAGTGGACTGCCATGACAGTGCATGCAGCATGTTCAACTGTAAGCGCGCATGAGCTACACCGGCACAGTGGACTGCCATGACAGTGCATGCAGCATGCTCAATTGCAAGCGCGCATGAGCTACACCGGCACAGCAAAGTGCCATGACAGTGCATGCAGCATGCTCAACTGTAAGCGCGCATGAGCTACACCGGCACAGTGGACTGCCATGACAGTGCATGAAGCATGTTCAACTGTAAGCGCGCATGAGCTACACCGGCACAGTGGACTGCCATGACAGTGCATGCAGCATGCTCAATTGCAAGCGCGCATGAGCTACACCGGCACAGCAAAGTGCCATGACAGTGCATGCAGCATGCTCAACTGCAAGCGCGCATGAGCTACACCGGCACAGTGGACTGCCATGACAGTGCATGAAGCATGTTCAACTGTAAGCGCGCATGAGCTACACCGGCACAGTGGACTGCCATGACAGTGCATGCAGCATGCTCAATTGCAAGCGCGCATGAGCTACACCGGCACAGCAAAGTGCCATGACAGTGCATGCAGCATGCTCAATTGCAAGCGCGCATGAGCTACACCGGCACAGCAAAGTGCCATGACAGTGCATGCAGCATGCTCAACTGTAAGCGCGCATGAGCTACACCGGCACAGCAAACTGCCATGACAGTGCATGCAGCATGCTCAACTGTAAGCGCGCATGAGCTACACCGGCACAGTGGACTGCCATGACAGTGCATGAAGCATGTTCAACTGTAAGCGCGCATGAGCTACACCGGCACAGTGGACTGCCATGACAGTGCATGCAGCATGTTCAACTGTAAGCGCGCATGAGCTACACCGGCACAGTGGACTGCCATGACAGTGCATGCAGCATGCTCAACTGCAAGCGCGCATGAGCTACACCGGCACAGTGGACTGCCATGACAGTGCATGCAGCATGCTCAATTGCAAGCGCGCATGAGCTACACCGGCACAGCAAAGTGCCATGACAGTGCATGCAGCATGCTCAACTGTAAGCGCGCATGAGCTACACCGGCACAGTGGACTGCCATGACAGTGCATGAAGCATGTTCAACTGTAAGCGCGCATGAGCTACACCGGCACAGTGGACTGCCATGACAGTGCATGAAGCATGTTCAACTGTAAGCGCGCATGAGCTACACCGGCACAGTGGACTGCCATGACAGTGCATGCAGCATGCTCAATTGCAAGCGCGCATGAGCTACACCGGCACAGCAAAGTGCCATGACAGTGCATGAAGCATGCTCAATTGCAAGCGCGCATGAGCTACACCGGCACAGCAAAGTGCCATGACAGTGCATGCAGCATGCTCAACTGTAAGCGCGCATGAGCTACACCGGCACAGTGGACTGCCATGACAGTGCATGAAGCATGTTCAACTGTAAGCGCGCATGAGCTACACCGGCACAGTGGACTGCCATGACAGTGCATGCAGCATGCTCAACTGTAAGCGCGCATGAGCTACACCGGCACAGTGGACTGCCATGACAGTGCATGAAGCATGCTCAACTGTAAGCGCGCATGAGCTACACCGGCACAGTGGACTGCCATGACAGTGCATGAAGCATGTTCAACTGTAAGCGCGCATGAGCTACACCGGCACAGTGGACTGCCATGACAGTGCATGCAGCATGTTCAACTGTAAGCGCGCATGAGCTACACCGGCACAGTGGACTGCCATGACAGTGCATGCAGCATGCTCAATTGCAAGCGCGCATGAGCTACACCGGCACAGCAAAGTGCCATGACAGTGCATGCAGCATGCTCAACTGTAAGCGCGCATGAGCTACACCGGCACAGTGGACTGCCATGACAGTGCATGAAGCATGTTCAACTGTAAGCGCGCATGAGCTACACCGGCACAGTGGACTGCCATGACAGTGCATGCAGCATGTTCAACTGTAAGCGCGCATGAGCTACACCGGCACAGTGGACTGCCATGACAGTGCATGAAGCATGTTCAACTGTAAGCGCGCATGAGCTACACCGGCACAGTGGACTGCCATGACAGTGCATGCAGCATGCTCAATTGCAAGCGCGCATGAGCTACACCGGCACAGCAAAGTGCCATGACAGTGCATGCAGCATGCTCAACTGCAAGCGCGCATGAGCTACACCGGCACAGTGGACTGCCATGACAGTGCATGAAGCATGTTCAACTGTAAGCGCGCATGAGCTACACCGGCACAGTGGACTGCCATGACAGTGCATGCAGCATGCTCAATTGCAAGCGCGCATGAGCTACACCGGCACAGCAAAGTGCCATGACAGTGCATGAAGCATGCTCAATTGCAAGCGCGCATGAGCTACACCGGCACAGCAAAGTGCCATGACAGTGCATGCAGCATGCTCAACTGTAAGCGCGCATGAGCTACACCGGCACAGTGGACTGCCATGACAGTGCATGAAGCATGTTCAACTGTAAGCGCGCATGAGCTACACCGGCACAGTGGACTGCCATGACAGTGCATGCAGCATGTTCAACTGTAAGCGCGCATGAGCTACACCGGCACAGTGGACTGCCATGACAGTGCATGAAGCATGTTCAACTGTAAGCGCGCATGAGCTACACCGGCACAGTGGACTGCCATGACAGTGCATGCAGCATGTTCAACTGTAAGCGCGCATGAGCTACACCGGCACAGTGGACTGCCATGACAGTGCATGCAGCATGCTCAATTGCAAGCGCGCATGAGCTACACCGGCACAGCAAAGTGCCATGACAGTGCATGCAGCATGCTCAACTGTAAGCGCGCATGAGCTACACCGGCACAGTGGACTGCCATGACAGTGCATGAAGCATGTTCAACTGTAAGCGCGCATGAGCTACACCGGCACAGTGGACTGCCATGACAGTGCATGCAGCATGTTCAACTGTAAGCGCGCATGAGCTACACCGGCACAGTGGACTGCCATGACAGTGCATGAAGCATGTTCAACTGTAAGCGCGCATGAGCTACACCGGCACAGTGGACTGCCATGACAGTGCATGCAGCATGCTCAATTGCAAGCGCGCATGAGCTATACCGGCACAGCAAAGTGCCGTGACATTGCATGCAGCATGCTCAACTGCAAGCACGCAGGAGCTACACCGGCACAGTGGGCTGCCATGACAGTGCATGAAGCATGTTCAACTGTAAGCGCGCATGAGCTACACCGGCACAGTGGACTGCCATGACAGTGCATGCAGCATGCTCAATTGCAAGCGCGCATGAGCTACACCGGCACAGCAAAGTGCCATGACAGTGCATGAAGCATGCTCAATTGCAAGCGCGCATGAGCTACACCGGCACAGCAAAGTGCCATGACAGTGCATGCAGCATGCTCAACTGTAAGCGCGCATGAGCTACACCGGCACAGTGGACTGCCATGACAGTGCATGAAGCATGCTCAACTGTAAGCGCGCATGAGCTACACCGGCACAGTGGACTGCCATGACAGTGCATGCAGCATGTTCAACTGTAAGCGCGCATGAGCTACACCGGCACAGTGGACTGCCATGACAGTGCATGAAGCATGTTCAACTGTAAGCGCGCATGAGCTACACCGGCACAGTGGACTGCCATGACAGTGCATGCAGCATGTTCAACTGTAAGCGCGCATGAGCTACACCGGCACAGTGGACTGCCATGACAGTGCATGCAGCATGCTCAATTGCAAGCGCGCATGAGCTACACCGGCACAGCAAAGTGCCATGACAGTGCATGCAGCATGCTCAACTGTAAGCGCGCATGAGCTACACCGGCACAGTGGACTGCCATGACAGTGCATGAAGCATGCTCAACTGTAAGCGCGCATGAGCTACACCGGCACAGTGGACTGCCATGACAGTGCATGCAGCATGCTCAACTGTAAGCGCGCATGAGCTACACCGGCACAGTGGACTGCCATGACAGTGCATGAAGCATGTTCAACTGTAAGCGCGCATGAGCTACACCGGCACAGTGGACTGCCATGACAGTGCATGCAGCATGCTCAATTGCAAGCGCGCATGAGCTACACCGGCACAGCAAAGTGCCATGACAGTGCATGAAGCATGCTCAACTGCAAGCGCGCATGAGCTACACCGGCACAGCAAAGTGCCATGACAGTGCATGCAGCATGCTCAACTGTAAGCGCGCATGAGCTACACCGGCACAGTGGACTGCCATGACAGTGCATGAAGCATGTTCAACTGTAAGCGCGCATGAGCTACACCGGCACAGTGGACTGCCATGACAGTGCATGCAGCATGTTCAACTGTAAGCGCGCATGAGCTACACCGGCACAGTGGACTGCCATGACAGTGCATGAAGCATGTTCAACTGTAAGCGCGCATGAGCTACACCGGCACAGTGGACTGCCATGACAGTGCATGAAGCATGTTCAACTGTAAGCGCGCATGAGCTACACCGGCACAGTGGACTGCCATGACAGTGCATGCAGCATGTTCAACTGTAAGCGCGCATGAGCTACACCGGCACAGTGGACTGCCATGACAGTGCATGCAGCATGCTCAATTGCAAGCGCGCATGAGCTACACCGGCACAGCAAAGTGCCGTGACAGTGCATGCAGCATGCTCAACTGCAAGCGCGCATGAGCTACACCGGCACAGTGGACTGCCATGACAGTGCATGAAGCATGTTCAACTGTAAGCGCGCATGAGCTACACCGGCACAGTGGACTGCCATGACAGTGCATGCAGCATGCTCAATTGCAAGCGCGCATGAGCTACACCGGCACAGCAAAGTGCCGTGACAGTGCATGCAGCATGCTCAACTGCAAGCGCGCAGGAGCTACACCGGCACAGTGGGCTGCCATGACAGTGCATGAAGCATGTTCAACTGTAAGCGCGCATGAGCTACACCGGCACAGTGGACTGCCATGACAGTGCATGCAGCATGCTCAATTGCAAGCGCGCATGAGCTACACCGGCACAGCAAAGTGCCATGACAGTGCATGCAGCATGCTCAATTGCAAGCGCGCATGAGCTACACCGGCACAGCAAAGTGCCATGACAGTGCATGCAGCATGCTCAACTGTAAGCGCGCATGAGCTACACCGGCACAGCAAAGTGCCATGACAGTGCATGCAGCATGCTCAACTGTAAGCGCGCATGAGCTACACCGGCACAGTGGACTGCCATGACAGTGCATGAAGCATGTTCAACTGTAAGCGCGCATGAGCTACACCGGCACAGTGGACTGCCATGACAGTGCATGCAGCATGTTCAACTGTAAGCGCGCATGAGCTACACCGGCACAGTGGACTGCCATGACAGTGCATGCAGCATGCTCAATTGCAAGCGCGCATGAGCTACACCGGCACAGCAAAGTGCCATGACAGTGCATGCAGCATGCTCAACTGTAAGCGCGCATGAGCTACACCGGCACAGCAAAGTGCCATGACAGTGCATGCAGCATGCTCAACTGTAAGCGCGCATGAGCTACACCGGCACAGTGGACTGCCATGACAGTGCATGAAGCATGTTCAACTGTAAGCGCGCATGAGCTACACCGGCACAGTGGACTGCCATGACAGTGCATGCAGCATGTTCAACTGTAAGCGCGCATGAGCTACACCGGCACAGTGGACTGCCATGACAGTGCATGCAGCATGCTCAATTGCAAGCGCGCATGAGCTACACCGGCACAGCAAAGTGCCATGACAGTGCATGCAGCATGCTCAACTGTAAGCGCGCATGAGCTACACCGGCACAGTGGACTGCCATGACAGTGCATGAAGCATGTTCAACTGTAAGCGCGCATGAGCTACACCAGCACAGTGGACTGCCATGACAGTGCATGCAGCATGTTCAACTGTAAGCGCGCATGAGCTACACCGGCACAGTGGACTGCCATGACAGTGCATGAAGCATGCTCAACTGTAAGCGCGCATGAGCTACACCGGCACAGTGGACTGCCATGACAGTGCATGAAGCATGTTCAACTGTAAGCGCGCATGAGCTACACCGGCACAGTGGACTGCCATGACAGTGCATGCAGCATGTTCAACTGTAAGCGCGCATGAGCTACACCGGCACAGTGGACTGCCATGACAGTGCATGCAGCATGCTCAATTGCAAGCGCGCATGAGCTACACCGGCACAGCAAAGTGCCATGACAGTGCATGCAGCATGCTCAACTGCAAGCGCGCATGAGCTACACCGGCACAGTGGGCTGCCATGACAGTGCATGAAGCATGTTCAACTGTAAGCGCGCATGAGCTACACCGGCACAGTGGACTGCCATGACAGTGCATGCAGCATGCTCAATTGCAAGCGCGCATGAGCTACACCGGCACAGCAAAGTGCCATGACAGTGCATGAAGCATGCTCAATTGCAAGCGCGCATGAGCTACACCGGCACAGCAAAGTGCCATGACAGTGCATGCAGCATGCTCAACTGTAAGCGCGCATGAGCTACACCGGCACAGCAACTGCCATGACAGTGCATGCAGCATGCTCAACTGTAAGCGCGCATGAGCTACACCGGCACAGTGGACTGCCATGACAGTGCATGAAGCATGTTCAACTGTAAGCGCGCATGAGCTACACCGGCACAGTGGACTGCCATGACAGTGCATGCAGCATGTTCAACTGTAAGCGCGCATGAGCTACACCGGCACAGTGGACTGCCATGACAGTGCATGCAGCATGCTCAATTGCAAGCGCGCATGAGCTACACCGGCACAGCAAAGTGCCATGACAGTGCATGCAGCATGCTCAACTGCAAGCGCGCATGAGCTACACCGGCACAGTGGACTGCCATGACAGTGCATGAAGCATGTTCAACTGTAAGCGCGCATGAGCTACACCGGCACAGTGGACTGCCATGACAGTGCATGCAGCATGCTCAATTGCAAGCGCGCATGAGCTACACCGGCACAGCAAAGTGCCATGACAGTGCATGCAGCATGCTCAACTGCAAGCGCGCATGAGCTACACCGGCACAGTGGACTGCCATGACAGTGCATGAAGCATGTTCAACTGTAAGCGCGCATGAGCTACACCGGCACAGTGGACTGCCATGACAGTGCATGCAGCATGCTCAATTGCAAGCGCGCATGAGCTACACCGGCACAGCAAAGTGCCATGACAGTGCATGAAGCATGCTCAATTGCAAGCGCGCATGAGCTACACCGGCACAGCAAAGTGCCATGACAGTGCATGCAGCATGCTCAACTGTAAGCGCGCATGAGCTACACCGGCACAGTGGACTGCCATGACAGTGCATGAAGCATGTTCAACTGTAAGCGCGCATGAGCTACACCGGCACAGTGGACTGCCATGACAGTGCATGCAGCATGTTCAACTGTAAGCGCGCATGAGCTACACCGGCACAGTGGACTGCCATGACAGTGCATGAAGCATGTTCAACTGTAAGCGCGCATGAGCTACACCGGCACAGTGGACTGCCATGACAGTGCATGCAGCATGTTCAACTGTAAGCGCGCATGAGCTACACCGGCACAGTGGACTGCCATGACAGTGCATGCAGCATGCTCAATTGCAAGCGCGCATGAGCTACACCGGCACAGCAAAGTGCTATGACAGTGCATGCAGCATGCTCAACTGTAAGCGCGCATGAGCTACACCGGCACAGTGGACTGCCATGACAGTGCATGAAGCATGTTCAACTGTAAGCGCGCATGAGCTACACCGGCACAGTGGACTGCCATGACAGTGCATGCAGCATGTTCAACTGTAAGCGCGCATGAGCTACACCGGCACAGTGGACTGCCATGACAGTGCATGAAGCATGTTCAACTGTAAGCGCGCATGAGCTACACCGGCACAGTGGACTGCCATGACAGTGCATGCAGCATGCTCAATTGCAAGCGCGCATGAGCTACACCGGCACAGCAAAGTGCCATGACAGTGCATGAAGCATGCTCAATTGCAAGCGCGCATGAGCTACACCGGCACAGCAAAGTGCCATGACAGTGCATGCAGCATGCTCAACTGTAAGCGCGCATGAGCTACACCGGCACAGTGGACTGCCATGACAGTGCATGAAGCATGTTCAACTGTAAGCGCGCATGAGCTACACCGGCACAGTGGACTGCCATGACAGTGCATGCAGCATGCTCAACTGTAAGCGCGCATGAGCTACACCGGCACAGTGGACTGCCATGACAGTGCATGAAGCATGTTCAACTGTAAGCGCGCATGAGCTACACCGGCACAGTGGACTGCCATGACAGTGCATGCAGCATGCTCAATTGCAAGCGCGCATGAGCTACACCGGCACAGCAAAGTGCCGTGACAGTGCATGCAGCATGCTCAACTGCAAGCGCGCATGAGCTACACCGGCACAGTGGACTGCCATGACAGTGCATGAAGCATGTTCAACTGTAAGCGCGCATGAGCTACACCGGCACAGTGGACTGCCATGACAGTGCATGCAGCATGCTCAATTGCAAGCGCGCATGAGCTACACCGGCACAGCAAAGTGCCGTGACAGTGCATGAAGCATGCTCAATTGCAAGCGCGCATGAGCTACACCGGCACAGCAAAGTGCCATGACAGTGCATGCAGCATGCTCAACTGTAAGCGCGCATGAGCTACACCGGCACAGTGGACTGCCATGACAGTGCATGAAGCATGTTCAACTGTAAGCGCGCATGAGCTACACCGGCACAGTGGACTGCCATGACAGTGCATGCAGCATGCTCAACTGTAAGCGCGCATGAGCTACACCGGCACAGTGGACTGCCATGACAGTGCATGAAGCATGTTCAACTGTAAGCGCGCATGAGCTACACCGGCACAGTGGACTGCCATGACAGTGCATGCAGCATGCTCAACTGTAAGCGCGCATGAGCTACACCGGCACAGTGGACTGCCATGACAGTGCATGCAGCATGCTCAACTGCAAGCGCGCATGAGCTACACCGGCACAGTGGACTGCCATGACAGTGCATGCAGCATGTTCAACTGTAAGCGCGCATGAGCTACACCGGCACAGTGGACTGCCATGACAGTGCATGAAGCATGTTCAACTGTAAGCGCGCATGAGCTACACCGGCACAGTGGACTGCCATGACAGTGCATGCAGCATGCTCAACTGCAAGCGCGCATGAGCTACACCGGCACAGCAAAGTGCCATGACAGTGCATGAAGCATGCTCAATTGCAAGCGCGCATGAGCTACACCGGCACAGCAAAGTGCCATGACAGTGCATGCAGCATGCTCAACTGTAAGCGCGCATGAGCTACACCGGCACAGCAAAGTGCCATGACAGTGCATGCAGCATGCTCAACTGTAAGCGCGCATGAGCTACACCGGCACAGTGGACTGCCATGACAGTGCATGAAGCATGTTCAACTGTAAGCGCGCATGAGCTACACCGGCACAGTGGACTGCCATGACAGTGCATGCAGCATGTTCAACTGTAAGCGCGCATGAGCTACACCGGCACAGTGGACTGCCATGACAGTGCATGCAGCATGCTCAACTGTAAGCGCGCATGAGCTACACCGGCACAGTGGACTGCCATGACAGTGCATGAAGCATGTTCAACTGTAAGCGCGCATGAGCTACACCGGCACAGTGGACTGCCATGACAGTGCATGAAGCATGTTCAACTGTAAGCGCGCATGAGCTACACCGGCACAGTGGACTGCCATGACAGTGCATGCAGCATGCTCAATTGCAAGCGCGCATGAGCTACACCGGCACAGCAAAGTGCCATGACAGTGCATGCAGCATGCTCAACTGTAAGCGCGCATGAGCTACACCGGCACAGTGGACTGCCATGACAGTGCATGAAGCATGTTCAACTGTAAGCGCGCATGAGCTACACCGGCACAGTGGACTGCCATGACAGTGCATGCAGCATGTTCAACTGTAAGCGCGCATGAGCTACACCGGCACAGTGGACTGCCATGACAGTGCATGAAGCATGTTCAACTGTAAGCGCGCATGAGCTACACCGGCACAGTGGACTGCCATGACAGTGCATGCAGCATGCTCAACTGTAAGCGCGCATGAGCTACACCGGCACAGTGGACTGCCATGACAGTGCATGCAGCATGCTCAATTGCAAGCGCGCATGAGCTACACCGGCACAGCAAAGTGCCATGACAGTGCATGCAGCATGCTCAACTGTAAGCGCGCATGAGCTACACCGGCACAGTGGACTGCCATGACAGTGCATGAAGCATGTTCAACTGTAAGCGCGCATGAGCTACACCGGCACAGTGGACTGCCATGACAGTGCATGCAGCATGCTCAACTGTAAGCGCGCATGAGCTACACCGGCACAGTGGACTGCCATGACAGTGCATGAAGCATGTTCAACTGTAAGCGCGCATGAGCTACACCGGCACAGTGGACTGCCATGACAGTGCATGCAGCATGCTCAATTGCAAGCGCGCATGAGCTACACCGGCACAGCAAAGTGCCATGACAGTGCATGAAGCATGCTCAATTGCAAGCGCGCATGAGCTACACCGGCACAGCAAAGTGCCATGACAGTGCATGCAGCATGCTCAACTGTAAGCGCGCATGAGCTACACCGGCACAGTGGACTGCCATGACAGTGCATGAAGCATGTTCAACTGTAAGCGCGCATGAGCTACACCGGCACAGTGGACTGCCATGACAGTGCATGCAGCATGCTCAACTGTAAGCGCGCATGAGCTACACCGGCACAGTGGACTGCCATGACAGTGCATGCAGCATGCTCAACTGTAAGCGCGCATGAGCTACACCGGCACAGTGGACTGCCATGACAGTGCATGAAGCATGTTCAACTGTAAGCGCGCATGAGCTACACCGGCACAGTGGACTGCCATGACAGTGCATGCAGCATGTTCAACTGTAAGCGCGCATGAGCTACACCGGCACAGTGGACTGCCATGACAGTGCATGCAGCATGCTCAATTGCAAGCGCGCATGAGCTACACCGGCACAGCAAAGTGCTATGACAGTGCATGCAGCATGCTCAACTGTAAGCGCGCATGAGCTACACCGGCACAGTGGACTGCCATGACAGTGCATGAAGCATGTTCAACTGTAAGCGCGCATGAGCTACACCGGCACAGTGGACTGCCATGACAGTGCATGCAGCATGCTCAATTGCAAGCGCGCATGAGCTACACCGGCACAGCAAAGTGCCATGACAGTGCATGAAGCATGCTCAATTGCAAGCGCATGAGCTACACCGGCACAGCAAAGTGCCATGACAGTGCATGCAGCATGCTCAACTGTAAGCGCGCATGAGCTACACCGGCACAGTGGACTGCCATGACAGTGCATGAAGCATGTTCAACTGTAAGCGCGCATGAGCTACACCGGCACAGTGGACTGCCATGACAGTGCATGCAGCATGTTCAACTGTAAGCGCGCATGAGCTACACCGGCACAGTGGACTGCCATGACAGTGCATGAAGCATGTTCAACTGTAAGCGCGCATGAGCTACACCGGCACAGTGGACTGCCATGACAGTGCATGCAGCATGCTCAATTGCAAGCGCGCATGAGCTACACCGGCACAGCAAAGTGCCATGACAGTGCATGCAGCATGCTCAATTGCAAGCGCGCATGAGCTACACCGGCACAGCAAAGTGCCATGACAGTGCATGCAGCATGCTCAACTGTAAGCGCGCATGAGCTACACCGGCACAGTGGACTGCCATGACAGTGCATGAAGCATGTTCAACTGTAAGCGCGCATGAGCTACACCGGCACAGTGGACTGCCATGACAGTGCATGAAGCATGCTCAACTAAGCGCGCATGAGCTACACCGGCACAGTGGACTGCCATGACAGTGCATGAAGCATGCTCAACTGTAAGCGCGCATGAGCTACACCGGCACAGTGGACTGCCATGACAGTGCATGAAGCATGTTCAACTGTAAGCGCGCATGAGCTACACCGGCACAGTGGACTGCCATGACAGTGCATGCAGCATGCTCAACTGTAAGCGCGCATGAGCTACACCGGCACAGTGGACTGCCATGACAGTGCATGCAGCATGCTCAACTTAAGCGCGCATGAGCTACACCGGCACAGTGGACTGCCATGACAGTGCATGAAGCATGTTCAACTGTAAGCGCGCATGAGCTACACCGGCACAGTGGACTGCCATGACAGTGCATGCAGCATGCTCAATTGCAAGCGCGCATGAGCTACACCGGCACAGCAAAGTGCCATGACAGTGCATGCAGCATGCTCAACTGTAAGCGCGCATGAGCTACACCGGCACAGTGGACTGCCATGACAGTGCATGAAGCATGTTCAACTGTAAGCGCGCATGAGCTACACCGGCACAGTGGACTGCCATGACAGTGCATGAAGCATGCTCAACTGCAAGCGCGCATGAGCTACACCGGCACAGTGGACTGCCATGACAGTGCATGAAGCATGCTCAACTGTAAGCGCGCATGAGCTACACCGGCACAGTGGACTGCCATGACAGTGCATGCAGCATGCTCAACTGTAAGCGCGCATGAGCTACACCGGCACAGTGGACTGCCATGACAGTGCATGAAGCATGTTCAACTGTAAGCGCGCATGAGCTACACCGGCACAGTGGACTGCCATGACAGTGCATGCAGCATGCTCAATTGCAAGCGCGCATGAGCTACACCGGCACAGCAAAGTGCCATGACAGTGCATGCAGCATGCTCAATTGCAAGCGCGCATGAGCTACACCGGCACAGCAAAGTGCCATGACAGTGCATGCAGCATGCTCAACTGTAAGCGCGCATGAGCTACACCGGCACAGTGGACTGCCATGACAGTGCATGAAGCATGTTCAACTGTAAGCGCGCATGAGCTACACCGGCACAGTGGACTGCCATGACAGTGCATGCAGCATGCTCAACTGCAAGCGCGCATGAGCTACACCGGCACAGTGGACTGCCATGACAGTGCATGAAGCATGCTCAACTGTAAGCGCGCATGAGCTACACCGGCACAGTGGACTGCCATGACAGTGCATGAAGCATGTTCAACTGTAAGCGCGCATGAGCTACACCGGCACAGTGGACTGCCATGACAGTGCATGAAGCATGTTCAACTGTAAGCGCGCATGAGCTACACCGGCACAGTGGACTGCCATGACAGTGCATGCAGCATGCTCAATTGCAAGCGCGCATGAGCTACACCGGCACAGCAAAGTGCCTATGACAGTGCATGCAGCATGCTCAACTGTAAGCGCGCATGAGCTACACCGGCACAGTGGACTGCCATGACAGTGCATGAAGCATGTTCAACTGTAAGCGCGCATGAGCTACACCAGCACAGTGGACTGCCATGACAGTGCATGCAGCATGCTCAACTGCAAGCGCGCATGAGCTACACCGGCACAGCAAACTGCCATGACAGTGCATGAAGCATGCTCAATTGCAAGCGCATGAGCTACACCGGCACAGCAAAGTGCCATGACAGTGCATGCAGCATGCTCAACTGTAAGCGCGCATGAGCTACACCGGCACAGTGGACTGCCATGACAGTGCATGAAGCATGTTCAACTGTAAGCGCGCATGAGCTACACCGGCACAGTGGACTGCCATGACAGTGCATGCAGCATGTTCAACTGTAAGCGCGCATGAGCTACACCGGCACAGTGGACTGCCATGACAGTGCATGAAGCATGTTCAACTGTAAGCGCGCATGAGCTACACCGGCACAGTGGACTGCCATGACAGTGCATGCAGCATGCTCAACTGCAAGCGCGCATGAGCTACACCGGCACAGCAAACTGCCATGACAGTGCATGCAGCATGCTCAACTGCAAGCGCGCATGAGCTACACCGGCACAGCAAAGTGCCATGACAGTGCATGCAGCATGCTCAACTGTAAGCGCGCATGAGCTACACCGGCACAGTGGACTGCCATGACAGTGCATGAAGCATGTTCAACTGTAAGCGCGCATGAGCTACACCGGCACAGTGGACTGCCATGACAGTGCATGAAGCATGCTCAACTGCAGTGCGCGCATGAGCTACACCGGCACAGTGGACTGCCATGACAGTGCATGAAGCATGCTCAACTGTAAGCGCGCATGAGCTACACCGGCACAGTGGACTGCCATGACAGTGCATGAAGCATGTTCAACTGTAAGCGCGCATGAGCTACACCGGCACAGTGGACTGCCATGACAGTGCATGAAGCATGTTCAACTGTAAGCGCGCATGAGCTACACCGGCACAGTGGACTGCCATGACAGTGCATGCAGCATGCTCAACTGCAAGCGCGCATGAGCTACACCGGCACAGTGGACTGCCATGACAGTGCATGAAGCATGCTCAACTGTAAGCGCGCATGAGCTACACCGGCACAGTGGACTGCCATGACAGTGCATGCAGCATGTGCTCAACTGCAAGCGCGCATGAGCTACACCGGCACAGCACAAGTGCCATGACAGTGCATGCAGCATGCTCAACTGTAGCGCGCATGAGCTACACCGGCACAGTGGACTGCCATGACAGTGCATGAAGCATGTTCAACTGTAAGCGCGCATGAGCTACACCGGCACAGTGGACTGCCATGACAGTGCATGAAGCATGCTCAACTAAGCGCACGCATGAGCTACACCGGCACAGTGGACTGCCATGACAGTGCATGAAGCATGCTCAACTGTAAGCGCGCATGAGCTACACCGCACAGTGGACTGCCATGACAGTGCATGCAGCATGCTCAACTGTAAGCGCGCATGAGCTACACCGGCACAGTGGACTGCCATGACAGTGCATGAAGCATGTTCAACTGTAAGCGCGCATGAGCTACACCGGCACAGTGGACTGCCATGACAGTGCATGCAGCATGCTCAATTGCAAGCGCGCATGAGCTACACCGGCACAGCAAAGTGCCGTGACAGTGCATGAAGCATGCTCAATTGCAAGCGCGCATGAGCTACACCGGCACAGCAAAGTGCCATGACAGTGCATGCAGCATGCTCAACTGTAGCGCGCATGAGCTACACCGGCACAGTGGACTGCCATGACAGTGCATGAAGCATGTTCAACTGTAAGCGCGCATGAGCTACACCGGCACAGTGGACTGCCATGACAGTGCATGAAGCATGCTCAACTGTAAGCGCGCATGAGCTACACCGGCACAGTGGACTGCCATGACAGTGCATGAAGCATGCTCAACTGCAAGCGCGCATGAGCTACACCGGCACAGTGGACTGCCATGACAGTGCATGAAGCATGCTCAACTGTAAGCGCGCATGAGCTACACCGGCACAGTGGACTGCCATGACAGTGCATGAAGCATGCTCAACTGTAAGCGCGCATGAGCTACACCGGCACAGTGGACTGCCATGACAGTGCATGAAGCATGCTCAACTGCAAGCGCGCATGAGCTACACCGGCACAGTGGACTGCCATGACAGTGCATGAAGCATGCTCAACTGTAAGCGCGCATGAGCTACACCGGCACAGTGGACTGCCATGACAGTGCATGAAGCATGCTTCAACTGTAAGCGCGCATGAGCTACACCGGCACAGTGGACTGCCATGACAGTGCATGAAGCATGTTCAACTGTAAGCGCGCATGAGCTACACCGGCACAGTGGACTGCCATGACAGTGCATGCAGCATGCTCAATTGCAAGCGCGCATGAGCTACACCGGCACAGCAAAGTGCCGTGACAGTGCATGAAGCATGCTCAATTGCAAGCGCGCATGAGCTACACCGGCACAGCAAAGTGCCATGACAGTGCATGCAGCATGCTCAACTGTAAGCGCGCATGAGCTACACCGGCACAGTGGACTGCCATGACAGTGCATGAAGCATGTTCAACTGAAGCGCGCATGAGCTACACCGGCACAGTGGACTGCCATGACAGTGCATGCAGCATGCTCAACTGCAAGCGCGCATGAGCTACACCGGCACAGTGGACTGCCATGACAGTGCATGAAGCATGCTCAACTGTAAGCGCGCATGAGCTACACCGGCACAGTGGACTGCCATGACAGTGCATGAAGCATGTTCAACTGCAAGCGCGCATGAGCTACACCGGCACAGTGGACTGCCATGACAGTGCATGAAGCATGCTCAACTGCAAGCGCGCATGAGCTACACCGGCACAGTGGACTGCCATGACAGTGCATGAAGCATGCTCAACTGCAAGCGCGCATGAGCTACACCGGCACAGTGGACTGCCATGACAGTGCATGAAGCATGCTCAACTTGCGTAAGGCGCGCATGAAGCATGAATACAACGCCAAAACCGGCACAGTGGACTGCCATGACAGTGCATGAAGCATGCTCAACTGCAAGCGCGCATGAGCTACACCGGCACAGCAAAGTGCCATGACAGTGCATGCAGCATGCTCAACTGTAAGCGCGCATGAGCTACACCGGCACAGTGGACTGCCATGACAGTGCATGAAGCATGTTCAACTGTAAGCGCGCATGAGCTACACCGGCACAGTGGACTGCCATGACAGTGCATGAAGCATGCTCAACTGCAAGCGCGCATGAGCTACACGGCACAGTGGACTGCCATGACAGTGCATGAAGCATGCTCAACTGTAAGCGCGCATGAGCTACACCAGCACAGTGGACTGCCATGACAGTGCTGAAGCATGCTCAACTGCAAGCGCGCAGAGCTAACCGGCACAGTGGACTGCCATGACAGTGCATGAAGCATGCTCAACTGCAAGCGCGCATGAGCTACACCGGCACAGTGGACTGCCATGACAGTGCATGCAGCATGCTCAACTGCAAGCGCGCATGAGCTACACCGGCACAGTGGACTGCCATGACAGTGCATGAAGCATGTTCAACTGTAAGCGCGATGAGCTACACCGGCACAGTGGACTGCCATGACAGTGCATGAAGCATGCTCAATTGCAAGCGCGCATGAGCTACACCGGCACAGAAAGTGGCTGCCGTGACAGTGCATGAAGCATGCTCAATTGCAAGCGCAGGAGCTACACCGGCACAGCAAAGTGCCATGACAGTGCAAGCAGCATGCTCAACTGTAAGCGCGCATGAGCTACACCGGCACAGTGGACTGCCATGACAGTGCATGAAGCATGCTCAACTGTAAGCGCGCATGAGCTACACCGGCACAGTGGACTGCCATGACAGTGCATGAAGCATGCTCAACTGTAAGCGCGCATGAGCTACACCGGCACAGTGGACTGCCATGACAGTGCATGAAGCATGTTCAACTGTAAGCGCGCATGAGCTACACCGGCACAGTGGACTGCCATGACAGTGCATGCAGCATGCTCAACTGCAAGCGCGCATGAGCTACACCGGCACAGTGGACTGCCATGACAGTGCATGAAGCATGCTCAACTGCAAGCGCGCATGAGCTACACCGGCACAGCAAAGTGCCGTGACAGTGCATGCGCATGCTCAACTGTAAGCGCGCATGAGCTACACCGGCACAGTGGACTGCCATGACAGTGCATGAAGCATGCTCAACTGTAAGCGCGCATGAGCTACACCGGCACAGTGGACTGCCATGACAGTGCATGAAGCATGCTCAACTACACGGCGCAGAGCTACACCGGCACAGTGGACTGCCATGACAGTGCATGAAGCATGCTCAACTGTAAGCGCGCATGAGCTACACCAGCACAGTGGACTGCCATGACAGTGCATGAAGCATGCTCAACTGTAGCGCGCATGAGCTACACCGGCACAGTGGACTGCCATGACAGTGCATGAAGCATGTTCAACTGTAAGCGCGCATGAGCTACACCAGCACAGTGGACTGCCATGACAGTGCATGAAGCATGTTCAACTGTAAGCGCGCATGAGCTACACCGGCACAGTGGACTGCCATGACAGTGCATGCAGCATGCTCAATTGCAAGCGCGCATGAGCTACACCGGCACAGCAAAGTGCCGTGACAGTGCATGAAGCATGCTCAACTGCAAGTGCGCAGGAGCTACACCGGCACAGCAACTGCCATGACAGTGCATGCAGCATGCTCAACTGTAAGCGCGCATGAGCTACACCGGCACAGTGGACTGCCATGACAGTGCATGAAGCATGTTCAACTGTAAGCGCGCATGAGCTACACCGGCACAGTGGACTGCCATGACAGTGCATGAAGCATGCTCAAGTGGTGTCCTGCAACATGACCACCATATGTCGCAGGGAAACGCAGACCCGTAGCCTCTTTGCGAGACCAGCACAACAGCATAATTGCAGCTCCGCCGTAGCATTCTGCATTAGCTTTTCTAGTCTCTCTACGGTCGGCTATACACTAGAGCGGTGTAGCACACTCATCGGAGTGTGCAGCCGTAACCGCAGGTTCCCCCTGGACTCTATCGCATGCTTATAGACATCACAAGAATCCCCACAATCATCACCGATACCATGACGTAATTCAGTGGACCGCGGCCTAAGGCCTGGGATCCTAGCATGTCGTCATGCGCAGGGTGGTGCTGTCACATACCTTGCTGTCTTAGGTATCTGTCCGTGACAGCTCCTGTACCTTCAGTGGAGGATCAATACACGTGAGACTTTGGACAGTTGAAGAGAGAGTGATACACTAAGATCTGTAGAGCCTATATAAGCGTTCAATCAACGTCTCATACGGATACGATCAGAATCAATGTCTGCGGCACACAATCTTGCATGCATTGCTCGTGCATATGGTCAGCCATCGGTGCATGGCTGCCCCATAGCCACTCCGGATCAGCACCGTGATTCCCCGCATACATGGTCACCGTAGTCCTGGTATGCCACCATGCATGGTCACCCTAGTCTGTGCATGCTGGATCACGACAGCATGGCCTGCGTCCCCTTGTACAAGAGCGTGTACACGTACTTCATGCTGGCAACACATTTGAGTCCATCATCAAGGCCATGCGGTACACACTCGGCTTGCAGGCACCGCCGCAATCATCTTATGGAGGACTGGACGACATTCACTGAGACTGGGAGCACCTTCTTGTTACAAACCTGCCGTGGGACCGTACCAATGCAGAGCAACGCTATGTTCAAGCCCAATTTGAGGCCCTGGGCGGACTTGCGGGCGGGTTGCCTTTACTTCATGAGATTCATGAAAGGCCAGCATACTTGGGAGAGGATACTCACGACTCAAAAGCATTTGTTGGCTTACGGGAAGAGGGCCCAACAGGTATGGTCCCAGTCGCGAAGCCACTGCCTCGTCCAGACTGTACCCGAGCCGCAGTTTATGTCACGTCTGTCTCGGGAATGCCACCGCTGTACGACATCCGGGTAGTGCAGATCTTCGGAGTCAAGTCCTAACCACTTCAAGCTTCACTTGGCGCCGTACATGTTCCGGATCAAGTTCGGCCTGCGGTCCGGCCTTCTTCTGCCTTGAACTGGATAGAGCGACTCGTCCAGTTCTTCAAGCGGCTGATCAAGTACCGCTCAACGTCTTGTGCGGAGAGGATTTTGTCAACGATCTCCTCATGCGGCGGGCGTGTGATCGCTTGGTGCAGGAGTACGTGCCGAAGCGATTCCCCGCCTGTCAGATGCCATTGCAGATGCCCACGCCGCATTCGAGAGGGGATGTGGATCCGTCCCCTGCACCACCGCCAGGCCCGGAGGGGCCCCAGGCCGCCGCGCCTACTGCGGCCCAGGCCGCGCGCCTGCTGCCCCCCCTGTGGCAGGGCGCTTCTGTGGCCCAGCGATGCTGGGCGCCGCGAAGGACCTGTCAGCCGCGGAATGCACTGCAACGATGCTGCCAGTCCTGCGAGGACGTCATCACGGGGTCATCGCAAAAAGATGTACTAATGACGTCACGAGGACGCTGAGGTGCCGTCAAGGCACCGTCATTGACAAGTCCTCGTGTCGCGAGGGGCCTAAGGACGTCACAGGATGACGATGGTCCGCATGACGCATTGCGCCGTCACGCATTGAGCCGGTGACGCGAAATGGGGACGTCTGGGTTACGTCCTCTCAGCCGCCGACAAGGCGGCTCGCAAGACGATGACGTCACGCGCATGGTGTTCCGATGGTGACGTAACCGATACGTCATGAGACCATCCGCTGGTGCGGACGGCGGGGCCGTCATGAGGACGTCACGTGCATGGCGTACCGTGGGTTACGTAACCGGGACGTCATCGGTCCGTCCGATGGTGCGGACGACGGGGCCGAGGACGTCACGTTAGGACCTATTCATGCTGCGCGATCAAAGGGACGGTATTCGGACCGACAAGCCTACGCAACGCCTCACCAATGTTGATCAGTATGCCGCCCGCCTGACGCCCGGACTAGTCTCCAATCAAGGGGAGACTGGCATGTTAGATAGCATGTGCTTGTACGCGTAAGAGGCACCGTCGACAGGCAACGCTTGACAAGCGCTGGGCCGGGGGCACGAAAGTAACTATCGTGCCCCCTGACGATCGAGACAAGCGCGCGGGCATACATGCGCGCCACTCCTGTATGTCTATTATGCACTGCATGTGTACGCGAGGGCGACATTAAGCACTGAAAGCACTTGGAGCGAAAAGGCAGGTGCCCATGCCACCTTCACGGAAGCGGTGGGGGTCCGAAAAGGCACTTTCGGACACCCAGCTCTCCGGTCACCGCTGAATCAGGCGCGAGTGTCTCCCCCATTGGCTAGACATACCTAAAATCCGATGTCGAGGCATCTATCAAGGATACCTATGGCAGCAGAGGACACTTGATTGTGCAGTCCTCGGCAACGTGGGCATTCGTCCACACTCACCTAGCATGCTACAAGGCATCAGGAGCACAACGCTGCTACACAAACACAGACGATGTTTTAGATGGTAAAGTGAGTCACTTGCCCGCTACTTGGAGGGCGGGGTTGCAACGTGGCGGACGATCTCGAAGGAGTGGCAACAACATGAGCTCTCTGCCCGCACACGTCCTGCGGGACTCATTGGACTAGCATAACGTCGAACAAGAGAATCAAAGCTTAAAGATAGGCAAACTATGGAGCCGGCCCGTCGCTCGTAGGACAGGCGGCATCATGGTACCTACAACGCGCACACACGCGTGCCGGACACACATCGAGCGTGCTAGAAGGCAGCAATAGCATAGCACTGCTATACAAATACTACAGATGTACTTAGCTGGGATTTACCTGCCCGATAGCTGGATGGCGGGGTTACAACGCAGCGGACGATCTCGAAGGAGTGGCAACAACCGAAGCTCCCAGTCCGCAAACGTCCGGCTTGACTCACTGGACCTGCTTAAGGTCATACAGGAGAGTCAAAGCTCAAAAGATAGGCTGGCTGTGGAGCTGGCCAGTCGCTCGCATGACCGGTGGCATCATGGTAGCCACCATCGGGCAAATGCGCGTGCTAGTGCCGAACAAGCAGTAGCGCAACGTGGTCTAAATTGTCAGTTTCGAATATAAGAGAGATAAGATAGTATCCACGTAGATATCAGCGATGGTGGCAGCAGCGTCGTTGATGCGCAGCCGCACTGCATTCGTTGGCGAGCGATGGCTGCGCCGGCGGGACAGTCACTGTAACAAGACTATGTTGGATTTGCAGCACTGTCTATGTTCGTCATGCTGGCACCTGCACATTCATCAGGGGCGTTGTAGCGATTTGAACGACGTGTACGCGTGCACGCCACTACCGCGACAATCCGGTGGCGACCATGTTTGAGGTGAACTCCCATGTTTCATTGGGCCACATGGTGCTACACATGCATTGTGTTACACGGAGATGAACGCAATAGCCCGGCAGCGAGGGCAACAGAAGGAAAGTAAGACGGGCCAAAACCCCCCGAAAGCAGACACCAGCATAAAGCAATCACTGTCCCAAGCCACAACGAACCAACACAGCCGACACAACCACAACCCCACACACCCACTACGCATGCGCACTCCCGCACCCCTCCACCACGGCACGCGCGCCACAACCGCACACAGCAACCACACCACCGCACTGCTGCCAACCCAGCAAAACCAGCCACCACCGACCCCCAACAGCAGCACCGCCACTCCATCCGGCCCCACTGGAGCATTCCATCACGGCCCCCCGCACATGAGAGCCCGGGGGCTCACGCCCCCCACAGTGCAAGGCGTACCAGCCCTCCCCCTCTCCGCCCGCAGGGGCCTGAGGGTGGGGCGCGGAGGCACTGGCGGCGCCGCCTCACTCCCCCCACGGCGGCTCTCGGAAGCAGGGCGGGCCAGCACGACCAGACGCGGGCCGGCCTGCGTAGCTGCGACCGCGCACCCGGTCCATCAAGGCGGCCAGCGGCCGCCTATAGCACGTCCGACGGGACAGCGTGGCCAGGCACCACTGCCCGTGCCGCCAGCCGCATGCGCAGCGGAGCCGCAGCGAGGACCTGGCGCGTCACACCACGGCACAGAGTGGTGGAGAGTTCGCACATGGCATCTTGCAAGAACGCTCGCCTGGACACGGCCCCCAAAGCTGCAGCGAAGTCAGCGATCTTATTTAGGAAGGCGAACGCCACCCGTGCCACACGCCAAACGTCTCATGCGACAGGGACACCAAAACGACACGCGCCAGTGCCGGAGCGGCCGTACTTGTCTCGCTTCCCGGTCGTCCATCCAGCTGGCGGCAGCGCCTGGCGCTGTTTGCCGCAGCGACGAACCCGGGAGGGGCCACCGGACAGGTCACGCACACATCGGCCACAATGGTATCGTAGGACAACATCACAAGCATTCACCCCGTTCCGGGTCGCGCTGCGAGCGGGGGGGTTAGCGCCGGGCGCAAGCCGCGGCCGCGCGGCCCCGGCGACCCTCGGGCAGGCGTCGCGGCGGACCACTGGCCACCGGTGCCCACCTGCGGCAGGTGCTCACACCACACCGTGCACTGGCCGGCCGGGGCAGCCGCCTTGACTACCACGGCGGCGGCCGCGCTGAGCTCCCGCGCGCCACTGTGGCCGACGGCCGCCTTGCCGGGGACGTCTACAGGGGCGCAAGGGGCAGGCGGGGAATGCATTGTGTCTGGCGTATTGTCCGGTCTGTTGCCTCGGTCCTGCTGGGTCTAGACCTGTCACCGTGCTACACGGAGATGAACGCAAGAGCCCGGCAGCGAGGGCAACAGCATAAAAGCAGACGGCCTAAACCCCCAAAAGTAGATAACAGCAACAAGCAGCAACCGTCTCAGGTGAAAAGCCACAACGAACCGACACAGCCGTACCCGAACACACCCACGCATACCACACACAAGCGCACTCCCGCACCCAACCACCGCGGCACCCACGCCACAGTCGCACGTGTACACAGCAATCACCAGCCACACTGCGCACTACCCGCCCACCCCAGCAACCCGGCCACCACCAACCCCCCGAACAGCAGCACCCCCACTTCAGCCCGGCCCCACGCAAGCACTCCACCACGGCCCCCCGCCCATGAGAGCGTGAGGGCGCACGCCCCCCACAGCGCAAGGCGTACCAGCCCTCCCTCCGGCTGCCCGGTAGGGGCCTGAGGGCGGGGCGCGAAGGGCACTGGCGGCGCCACATCGCTCTCCGCGCGGCAGTCCACGGGAAGGCAGGGCGAGTCACTCTGTCACCGTGTAAACTATGCGTTACGTGTTACACAGTTGATAGATCTAGGACTCAGCAGCGCTGAGGCAACAGACCAGGGAAACAAGCAAACAGACAGACCCGCCACCGCAATCACCAAGGCCACATGCATTATGTGGCATACTTTATGCCGCACTTTTGATATGACAAGCAAGCATATGACATACATGCAGACCAACGCAGAGCAGAGCAGAGCTGAGCAGACATTGCGTTGTTGCACATTTGTGCAGTGTATTGCACTAGGCGGTTTCATTTGCATGTACCGCAGGCGTTGTAGTGTAGGTATATGTAACATTCGCGGCAGGTTTGTGATACCGCTATGATCATAGCACCGAATCAGCAGTGCAGCAGAGTGGCAAGAGAGTGCATGCAGCATGCTCATGTATATACTTGCATGGTCCACACAAGCATGGCAGAGCGCCAGGAGCGCTTAGCTATCTAGGAGGCATGCTCAACTGCAAGTGCGGATGAGCCACAACGGCACAGCAAAGTGCCATGACAGGGATGAAGCATGCCTCAACTGCAAGTGCGCATGAGCCGCACCGGCACAGCAAAGTGCTATGACAGTGCATGCAGCATGCTCAACTGTAAGCGCGCATGAGCTACACCGGCACAGTGGACTGCCATGACAGTGCATGAAGCATGTTCAACTGTAAAGCGCGCATGAGCTACACCGGCACACTGGACTGCCATGACAGTGCAAGTAGCATGGTCAACTGTAAGCGCGCATGAGCTACACCGGCACAGTGGACTGCCATGACAGTGCATGAAGCATGTTCAACTGTAAGCGCGCATGAGCTACACCGGCACAGTGGACTGCCATGACAGTGCAATGCAGCATGCGCAATTGCAAGTGCGCATGAGCCGCACCGGCACAGCAAAGTGCTATGACAGTGCAATGCAGCATGCTCAACTGTAGCGCGCATGGAGCTACACCGGCACAGTGGACTGCCATGACAGTGCATGCAGGCATGCTCAATTGCAAGCGCGCATGAGCTTTACCGGCACAGCAAAGTGCCGTGACATTGCATGCAGCATGCTCAACTGCAAAGCACGCAGGAGCTACACGGCACAGTGGGCTGCCATGACAGTGCATGAAGCATGTTCAACTGTAAGCGCGCATGAGCTACACCGGCACAGTGGACTGCCATGACAGTGCATGAAGCATGTTCAACTGTAAGCGCGCATGAGCTACACCGGCACAGTGGACTGCCATGACAGTGCATGCAGCATGCTCAATTGCAAGTGCGCATGAGCCGCACCGGCACAGCAAAGTGCTATGACAGTGCATGCAGCATGCTCAACTGTAAGCGCGCATGAGCTACACCGGCACAGTGGACTGCCATGACAGTGCATGCAGCATGCTCAATTGCAAGCGCGCAATGAGCTTTACGGCACAGCAAAGTGCCGTGACATTGCATGCAGCATGCTCAACTGCAAGCACGCAGGAGCTACAACCGGCACAGTGGGCTGCCATGACAGTGCATGAAGCATGTTCAACTGTAAGCGCGCATGAGCTACACCGGCATAGTGGACTGCCATGACAGTGCATGCAGCATGCTCAATTGCAAGCGCGCATGAGCTATACCGGCCACAGCAAAGTGCCGTGACATTGCATGCAGCATGCTCAATTGCAAGTGCGCATGAGCCGCACCGGCACAGCAAAGTGCTATGACAGTGCATGCAGCATGCTCAACTGTAAGCGCGCATGAGCTACACCGGCACAGTGGACTGCCATGACAGTGCATGAAGCATGTTCAAACTGTAAGCGCGCATAGAGCTACACCGGCACAGTGGACTGCCATGACAGTGCATGCAGCATGCTCAATTGCAAGTGCCGCATGAGCCGCACCGGCACAGCAAAGTGCTATGACAGTGCATGCAGCATGCTCAACTGTAAGCGCGCATGAGCTACACCGGCACAGTGGACTGCCATGACAGTGCATGCAGCATGCTCAATTGCAAGCGCGCATGAGCTTTACCGGCACAGCAAAGTGCCGTGACATTGCATGCAGCATGCTCAACTGCAAGCACGCAGGAGCTACACCGGCACAGTGGGCTGCCATGACAGTGCATGAAGCATGTTCAACTGTAAGCGCGCATGAGCTACACCGGCATAGTGGACTGCCATGACAGTGCATGCAGCATGCTCAATTGCAAAGCGCGCATGAGCTATACCGGCACAGCAAAGTGCCGTGACATTGCATGCAGCATGCTCAATTTGCAAGTGCGCATGAGCCGCACCGGCACAGCAAAGTGCTATGACAGTGCATGCAGCATGCTCAACTGTAAGCGCGCATGAGCTACACCGGCACAGTGGACTGCCCATGACAGTGCATGAAGGCATGTTCAACTGTAAGCGCGCATTGAGCTACACCGGCACAGTGGACTGCCATGACAGTGCATGAAGCATGTTCAACTGTAAGCGCGCCTGGACTAACACCGGCCACAGTGGGACTGCCATGGACAGTGCATGCAGCATGCTCAATTGCAAGTGCGCATGAGCCGCACCGCACAGCAAGTGCTATGACAGTGCATGCAGCATGCTCAACTGTAAGCCGCGCATGAGCTACAACCGGCACAGTGGACTGCATGACAGTGCATGCCAGCATGCTCAATTGCCAAGCGCGCATGAGCTTTACGGCCACAGCAAAGTGCCGTGACATTGCCATGCAGCATGCTCAACTGCAGCACGCAGGAGCTACACCCGGCACAGTGGGGCTGCCATGACAGTGCATGAAGCATGTTCAACTGTAAGCGCGCATGAGCTACACCGGCATAGTGGACTGCCATGACAGTGCATGCAGCATGGCTCAATTGCAAGCGCGCGCATGAGCTATACCGGCACAGCAAAGTGCGTGACATTGCATGCAGCATGCTCAATTGCAAGTGCGCATGAGCCGCACCGGCACAGCAAAGTGCTATGACAGTGCATGCAGCATGCTCAACTGTAAGCGCGCATGAGCTACACCGGCACAGTGGACTGCCATGACAGTGCATGCAGCATGCTCAATTGCAAGTGCGCATGAGCCGCACCGGCACAGCAAAGTGCTATGACAGTGCATGCAGCATGCTCAACTGTAAGCGCGCATGAGCTACACCGGCACAGTGGACTGCCATGACAGTGCATGCAGCATGCTCAATTGCAAGCGCGCATGAGCTTTACCGGCACAGCAAAGTGCCGTGACATTGCATGCAGCATGCTCAACTGCAAGCACGCAGGAGCTACACCGGCACAGTGGGCTGCCATGACAGTGCATGAAGCATGTTCAACTGTAAGCGCGCATGAGCTACACCGGCATAGTGGACTGCCATGACAGTGCATGCAGCATGCTCAATTGCAAGCGCGCATGAGCTATACCGGCACAGCAAAGTGCCGTGACATTGCATGCAGCATGCTCAATTGCAAGTGCGCATGAGCCGCACCGGCACAGCAAAGTGCTATGACAGTGCATGCAGCATGCTCAACTGTAAGCGCGCATGAGCTACACCGGCACATGGACTGCCATGACAGTGCATGAAGCATGTCAACTGTAAGCGCGCATGAGCTACACCGGCACAGTGGACTGCCATGACAGTGCATGCAGCATGCTCAATTGCAAGTGCGCATGAGCCGCACCGGCACAGCAAAGTGCTATGACAGTGCATGCAGCAATGCTCAACTGTAAGCGCGCATGAGCTACACCGGCACAGTGGACTGCCATGACAGTGCATGCAGCATGCTCAATTGCAAGCGCGCATGAGCTTTACCGGCACAGCAAAGTGCCGTGACATTGCATGCAGCATGCTCAACTGCAAGCACGCAGGAGCTACACCGGCACAGTGGGCTGCCATGACAGTGCATGAAGCATGTTCAACTGTAAGCGCGCATGAGCTACACCGGCACAGTGGACTGCAATGACAGTGCATGCAGCATGCTCAATTGCAAGTGCGCATGAGCCGCACCGGCACAGCAAAGTGCTATGACAGTGCATGCAGCATGCTCAACTGTAAGCGCGCATGAGCTACACCGGCACAGTGGACTGCCATGACAGTGCATGAAGCATGTTCAACTGTAAGCGCGCATGAGCTACACCGGCACAGTGGACTGCCATGACAGTGCATGAAGCATGTTCAACTGTAAGCGCGCATGAGCTACACCGGCACAGTGGACTGCCATGACAGTGCATGCAGCATGCTCAATTGCAAGTGCGCATGAGCCGCACCGGCACAGCAAAGTGCTATGACAGTGCATGCAGCATGCTCAACTGTAAGCGCGCATGAGCTACACCGGCACAGTGGACTGCCATGACAGTGCATGCAGCATGCTCAATTGCAAGCGCGCATGAGCTTTACCGGCACAGCAAAGTGCCGTGACATTGCATGCAGCATGCTCAACTGCAAGCACGCAGGAGCTACACCGGCACAGTGGGCTGCCATGACAGTGCATGAAGCATGTTCAACTGTAAGCGCGCATGAGCTACACCGGCATAGTGGACTGCCATGACAGTGCATGCAGCATGCTCAATTGCAAGCGCGCATGAGCTATACCGGCACAGCAAAGTGCCGTGACATTGCATGCAGCATGCTCAATTGCAAGTGCGCATGAGCCGCACCGGCACAGCAAAGTGCTATGACAGTGCATGCAGCATGCTCAACTGTAAGCGCGCATGAGCTACACCGGCACAGTGGACTGCCATGACAGTGCATGAAGCATGTTCAACTGTAAGCGCGCATGAGCTACACCGGCACAGTGGACTGCCATGACAGTGCATGAAGCATGTTCAACTGTAAGTGCGCATGAGCTACACCGGCATAGTGGACTGCCATGACAGTGCATGCAGCATGCTCAATTGCAAGCGCGCATGAGCTATACCGGTACAGCAAAGTGCCCTGACATTGCATGAAGCATGCTCAACTGCAAGCACGCAGGAGCTACACCGGCACAGTGGGCTGCCATGACAGTGCATGAAGCATGTTCAACTGTAAGCGCGCATGAGCTATACCGGCACAGCAAAGTGCCGTGACATTGCATGAAGCATGCTCAACTGCAAGGACGCAGGAGCTACACCGGCACAGTGGACTGCCATGACAGTGCATGAAGCATGTTCAACTGTAAGCGCGCATGAGCTACACCAGCACAGTGGACTGCCATGACAGTGCATGCAGCATGCTCAATTGCAAGCGCGCATGAGCTACACCGGCACAGTGGACTGCCATGACAGTGCATGCAGCATGCTCAATTGCAAGCGCGCATGAGCTACACCGGCACAGCAAAGTGCCGTGGCATTGCATGCAGCATGCTCAACTTCAAGCGCGCAGGAGCTACACCGGCACAGTTAACTGCCATGACAGTGCATGAAGCATGCTCAACTGTATGTTCACATGGGCAACACTGGCACAGTTGAGTGCTACGTGAACTAATGTGTGCATTGGCTACACCGGCACAGCAGGGTGCCATGGGTTTCTGTTAACGTCTAGTTGAACATGTTTCGGCTCTATCTGTTCCGCTCCCTGCTAGCGTGTGAGCCCCGATCCAACAAGATGTACAGATTATCAAAATCATCCTCGCGGTGGGGTGGCGTGGCGTGGCTGTGCAAAGGGTGAGAGCTTTTGTAGCCTGCTGATGAAAACTAAGAATGTGCCAAAATTTTTGATGAGGTTACCCACTACGGTCAGGGCTAACATGGCCCGTAGCTAGTAGGTGATGGCGTACGTGGTGGTTGTGCTTGTCGAGGGTCTCCTCCAGTGTCCGCGGCGTCTAGAGCCCCACCCGTTCCACGCTGCAATTCGCATGAGCAACACTGAAGAAGTTTAAGTAATGATTAAGTATTGCATTTTTTTGCGGCGCAGATCTGCGAAGTGCTAGCTCCCGAGCTGCCAGCTCAACCAGAGCACGATCTCCGCATGCGCCAAGTTAGGGATTCACGGTTTCACTCTGTAAACGTCGCAAAAACAAAATTTACACAAGTACTTGGTTTCTGAGGATCCCTGGATGCCCTAGGCTCATACTGTTTGGGACAAGCTGTTCATTGGCATTGATCTCCTTTTGCGTGTGACGGCGCTTCGTGGCATCCCCGCATTCCATTATGTAATCAGTGCTGTGGGAAAAATTAATCAACAAGCGTGTCCTGAGGGCCGATCAAGATATAGTGGGGCTTGCGGACTCCACCGCCGACAGCGGCTTCCAGAGGGCCGCTTGTAGACACGCACGCGACTTGGCGCGGGTCGCACTGTTCGCAAAGCCAGCTTCGTCCTGTCTACACGAATTGTGACAAAGTGAAGTCAATACGCCAGTACTACAGTTGATCCACTCTGTTGTACGTGTAGGCATAGCAGAGCTGTACTGAAGTCAGCTTGGAGGTGCCCAACATTAACGCAGCTCAAGATGGTACATCCAACCAATGCGGCCATGATCACGCTGCGGTACGATCACACATCGAGTAAGTCGTGCATTGTATCATAGCTGAAGTGGTCAGTGGAGCTCTGTGTTACATCGTCTGACCTGGCTTGACGTCGACTAACAACTCCACGGCTGCGTGCCTTGACGCCTCCCCACGGTTCGTGCTGAAATGCTGGCACAGCCACACCATCGATATGGTCAGCTAGACGATATGTGCATTCGAATATGGTGCTCTGGAGGGCTATGAAAGTCACCACTATCGCGCCCTGTTGTGCTTGGCAGCCCCACGCTATGGCGAAAGTCCCAGCTGTCCGATCTCGATGCTGTCCTGGACCTTTAATTCTCGCTATTGTGGCTTTGTACCGAGTTCGAGTCTGAATGTGGTGTGCACGTTGGGATAGCTGATCAAGCCCGCAATTGCACTTGCCCTTTCTCTGCCCGCTCTTGGATGATCATGACCCGGTCGAGACAACCGGCACAATAATAATCGCGGTATGCGTAAACACAGTACATGCCAGTGTTGTCTAGTCTGGCGCGCCTCGACCTCTTCGAGGGGTGCCGGCGCGTGTGACTGAGCAGAGACGCATGCTGTTGTCAACCGACCAGATTTTGTGCAAAATATGCTGAACATTCCTGAGGCTATAGGGACAAGCAGGATCAATTTTCCGACACCAAGGCTGTGAAAGAAGGATTCGCTGAGCTCGTGAGCTTGATACCGGATTCACTCATCATGTTGGGGGCCGTCGAAGCGTTCGAGTTTTGAGCCGCGATGGTGTGATACCTCTTCAACCTTGCTGATCCCGTCCGGAAGGCATTCTGATAAAGTGCATCTGAGAACATATCCGGCTTCAGCTTGTGACTGTCTTGCAGCTGCTATCTCTTCAATTGTAATAGCGCGCTTGAATCGATGTATCGCCTATCTATCTCAGTACAAGTAATAGCGCGCGTGCACCTAACATGTGTCTATTATGTATCCATCCATCGCAAATCTTCTCCAACCTTCGAGACAAGTGCCTTCCATTCCACGTCCTCGTTGACATCGTTGTGTTTTTTTCTGCGCAACAAGCATTTTACGTACTCTCATCTCCGCGGCGGCAAAAGACGGCGGCGGCAAAAGACGCACTAGATTTTAATTGTTTCGCCTCAGGCTATTGTTCCGAATCGACTTTGTGTCATGATATCAAGGACGCTCCGCGAGCACTGTTTGTTTTCAACGATGTACACGTCATTGCCACATCAGCTTGTCATGATGATCTCATGGCCGCGCGCGGGAGACCTCTGCTCAATTTTGTTTCCCCAATATTATTTCATGCATCATTTATTTCGTGCTGACGCTACGTTCTCTCCCACCTGCTACCGTGTCTGGGGCCCGCAAAGCTCCTCCGAAGGTGGAGCCGAGTCTTGTATATGTATATGTCGCATACCATCTAGAACCTTCGAGAAGAGTGTCTTCTGTTTCAAATCGACGCGTGCGGTATGTCAAAGCGGCATATCAACACGGCTTTTGCACGGACACGTCCGAGACGGAAGTGCACTCGAGCTCACGTGCAAACGAAGGATGAGCCGCGTCTTATGACAGACTCTTGTCTAGTTATTCAGGTCGCGTGCATATCCCTACTCGAATTGTAGCTGCGCGTGGTCTTGCGCTTGAGATCTAGCCATATATAGCTGCAGAGTGAACATTGACACAACGTTGGTCTCATTTGCATCCTCGGGTCTAGCGAAGCTGTGCACAAGCACGTTGTTGGCATAGTCCATAGGGCCCGCGGACAAGTTCTGCACTCATGTAAGTGCGTTCGAAATTGTTGGTCGCAGTGTGGCGATGTGGTACGCTGCTTTGGGGTCATGAAAGGTACCATGTTCGTGAAGAGTCGCGCAGCAATCAGGGGCAGTTTCGCCGATAGTGGTCACAGGGGCAAAGAGCACGATAGTAAGCTATCGTGCCCCCCCCAGTCGACACTGCAGTCTCGACTGGCCGCACCGGCCAGAGTCAGAGCGCGCCATGCCGACCTTGTGCATACATTCACCATGGAATGTGGTGCAGAAAATAGACGCGTTCCTTAAAGCAAATCCGATGGACGACGACGAGGTGGCTGCCATGGAGAAAGGCTTTGACTTGTGCAGAAACCTTGCCCAAGTATGGAGGGATATGCTGGAGGTTGCAGAAGAGAAAGAGGGAATCAAGTGCGTTCTTTTCACTTCCATGTTCACGCTCCTCTATGGTTACCGCAGTACTCGTGCTGACCATGGGTCGTACGATGCAGGTACGCGGACATACGCAGGTCCATGTCTAACCTCATCAACAAGAGAGAGGAACAATACAGCTTTGTTAATAATAACAAGAGACAGGCTGGGGATGCTGAAGATGTTGCGGACTCGCCAGCCAAGGTGGCCGACTGGTCTCTGGCGGAGGACGACAGAGAACAGGCACGTCATCCCCTTGTGCGCATCCCTGCTGCGCCTGAGCACCACGGGTGTCCGCCCAGTTACCCACTTTGGCCTACTCGGTACAGACCCACTGGCATGATCCAATTCACCTGACCGGATGATAAAGCAATGTGGTGTGTAGAGGGTTGCCGCGCGTGGGAGAGTGGATGTATGCTAGGACGGTGGCAAGGATGTCCCACAGGCCACCACCCAGTCAGCAGCCGCCAGTCACGCTGGTCCTAGTACTGCAACCGAGGCCCCTGTGGCTAGGTCATCAGCCCCGAGTGCGGCAACGCATAGCGAATCCCGCCGTCCAGCACAGGTGAGAATCGACTAGGATCCGAGTTTTATAGTCGCTGCTGCAGTGGACATCACGCACTGCCACGCATGTATTGCAGCTACAGACACAGCCACAGCCACCAGTGCTCCCAACATGTACAATAGTGAAATGAGATCTCACTGTGCAGAGTAGAGTCCAGCGTGTCAAGGAACTGGAGCAGCAGGTGGCAAACCTGAGGCCCGTGCTTGGAGACAGCGCACCGGACACCAAGGGGCCCTTAGCCCCAAGATGGCATCTGCTACTGGAAGCGGAGGTGCGCGCTGTCTTGCATATCAGGGGCTCAGTGCGCAAGTTTCTGTTGCCGTGGGTACAACACTTCACGAGGACAACTCACCATGGTGTCGTAAGTGTGGTGCCGGTCCACAGCATCCCGCTACGGCCATTCACTCCAAGTCACCTGCAGGCAGAGTTGCGTTCGATGCAAGAGGACGCCAATGCCGCGTTGGAGGGAGGTATGCCTTGAGTTACGTCCAGCGCATCGTTGTCACCCGTAGACCGTACAAGACAAGCAATTGTGGCAATTGCCTGCCAGAGCCGGCCAGTGGGAGAGATAGACAATGCGGATTCGATGGCGAAGTGCATGATCGAGTGACTGAAGCCAGGCCATGTGGCGAGAAGAGGCGTGCGGGAGCAAGGTCAGCAAGTGGCCTTTTGGGCTCCGAGCAGGACGGCCTCGGGGACGGCCTCGGGGACGGCCTAGCGCAAGGCAAGACGTCCCCGGCGTGACGTCATAGATGACGTCCTGGTGACGTATGGCGCGGGGACCGCTCCGGTTTCAAGGGGACGTCACGATGATCCCTACGTGACGTCCTGACAAGGCAGGACGTCATCAAATTTATACTGAGTACTTCATCGTGACGTCATGGTGATGCTTGGGTTGTGTCATATGGACGTCCCCTTAGAGTCACTGTAAGTCTGTAGTGGATATGACGTCCTCATCAGACCTTGTACCTGCCTTCCCACAACTATGACGTCCTCATGATGTCGTGCACATGTCATCCCACTGTCCTTGCACCGTCCTTGTACTGTCCTCGCTTGCACTGAGGACACTCTGTCAGAGTGTTACACGGAGATGAACGCAATAGCCCGGCAGCGAGGGCAACAGAAGGAAAGTAGACGGCCAAAACCCCCGAAAGTAGACACCAGCAAAAAGCAATCACTCTCCCAGGCGAAAAAGCCACAACGAACCGACACAGCCGACACAACCACACCCACGCACCCACACGCACGCGCACTCCCGCACCCCTCCACTACGGCACCCGCGCCACAACCGCGCACAGCAACAACCACCACCGCACTACTGCCCACCCCAGCAAAACCAGCCACCACCGACCCCCCTACAGCAGCACCCCCACTCCATCCTGCCCCACTGGAGCATTCCATCACGGGCCCCCCGCACATGAGAGCCCGGGGGCGCACGCCCCCCACAGTGCAAGGCGTACCAGCCCTCCCCCTCCGGCCGCCCGACAGGGGCCTCAGGGCGGGGCGCGAAGGGCACTAGCGGCGCCGCATCACTCCCCCCCACGGTGGCTCGCGGGAAGGCAGGGCGGGCCAACACGACTAGACGCGGGGCCGGCCTGCGCTGCTGCAGCCGCGGCACCCGGTCCGGCAAGGCGGCCAGCGGCCGCCTATAGCACGTCCGACGGGACATCGTGGCCAGGCACCACCGCCCTGCCCGCCAGCCGCATACGCAGCGGAGCCGCAGCGAGGACCTGGCGCGTCACACCACGGCACAGAGTGGTGGAGAGTTCGCACATGGCATTCTGCAAGAACGCTCGCCTGGACACGGCCCCCGAAGCCGCAGCAAAGTCAGCGATCTGATTCGGGAAGGCGAACGCACCCGTGCCCACACGGCCAAACGTCTCATGCGACAGGGACACGAAGCGACATGCGCCTGTGCCGGAGCGGCCGTACTTGTCTCGCTTCCGGTCGTCCATCAGCTGGGCGGCAGCGCCTGGCGTGTTTGCCGCGGCGACGACCCGGGAGGGGGCCACCGGACAGGTCACGCACACATCGGCCACAACGGTGTCGCAGGGCAACATCACAAGCAGATCACCCCGTTCCGGGTCGCGCTGCGAGTGGGGGGGTAGCGGCCGGGCGCAAGCCGCGGCCGCGCGGCCCCGTCGACCCTCGGGCAGGCGTCGCGGCGGACTAGTGGCCACCGGGCCCACCTGTGGCATGTGCTCACACCGCACCGCGCACTCGCCGGCCGGGGCGGCCGCCTTCACGGCCACTGCGGCGGCGGCGGCAGCTGCCGCGCCGAGCTCTCGCGCGCCCCTGTAACCGACAGCCGCCTCGCCGGGGACGTCTACGTCCATGGCGCCTGCCGTGTCGGCCGCGGCAGCTCTGTCAGAGTGTCGATGACGACCCCTTGGGGTCATCCCACGGTCACCCATGACGTCTTCTCCGCGTCATGTGCCCGTCATTCAAGGACGTCCTCATCGGACTTGCAGCATCTTTGCAGTGACGGCTGGAGGTCTTGCCGGCACCGGTCGGGCCTCAGAGGCACCTCCGGGGTCTCCCCTACCTCATCTGCGCAGAGAACGAGGACTTTGCCAATCGTGGGTGGCCCAGCCATTCCAATTTGACAGGTTTGGCTCAGCGCGACGCCGTCGCATCTTCGCTTCGAGTTGGCGCGGATGAAGAGGACAACAGACTGGTCCGTATCCGCTTGCGCAAGTACCTGCGAGCTGAACTGGCAATTGGTGAGAACGTTGCATGCACACAATACACCTCGCAGAAGGTGAAAGACAACACTTGGTTCCTAATAGAGTATGTCCAGGGCGCCGATCGCCTGTTGTACGTGGGCCAGTTCAAGTATTTCGTAGACGTGACCTACGAGTAGTTCAGTTCCGTTAATATTCGGGATGATGTTGCCAGTGATTCAGCGGACTGCATTTGTGCGGCGGTTTGCAACTTGTACCATGCGGTACAGGTGGCGTCGCCAGGGGCCAGGGCACCCGACCTTGAATTGGGTCGCCTGCCAGAATTGTATAGGGTGGTGTCAGTGTGACCACAATCGGGCAACCGCTGCTTTGCCGGTTGCTGGGTGATCGACCTGCGGTCGGTGACACTAACCCTTGCGGCAACCGGTGAACGGAATGGTGGGCACATGTTTATGACAGTTTATAAAGCTTCTGGGAAATTAGGTAGTGTTCTGGGGTAGACCTGAAAAAGGTACATATCAGATGCCAAGCACCAGGTCCTGTAACAGACGCATACATCGGTGGCAATGGTTTGATCAGTGGCACTGCACCGTTCAAACGCGATCGCATGTGTGTCGTTTGGCCTGCGTGTGACTAGGACCGCGATGCCACCGAAACACCAATTCGTACTAAGATGGAATTAAATCGAACATAATCCTGTTGACATTGATTCGTTTGTGGAGGACAGTGCACGGGCAGGACATAGTTTACGCACGCTCGTGATCGCATAGGACGACCTCTGATATTTCCGCATCGCCAGTCGATATCATCGGATCTTTAGCAAATACAATAGTGTACAGGACTTGCTGAATGCCTTGCTGAGTTGGTCGCCATGGCGAATCGGGATCTATTCCGTTTTGAATTAGAACGTGTGCGTGGCGATCCGGATCGTAACGACCACTATTTTAGATTTATACAGTATGCGATGAAGAAGATCGACGCGGGTCAGTGGGGACTGGATGGGCCGCAGGGCGAATCTAATTCAGACCTGCTTGCTCTTGTCCACCCGCTCGACAATTCGCGCGCTCAAGGGCAGGCGGCGCAGTTCGAAAAGCACGTGAAGTTGCTTGAGAAGGCAAAGGGGCGGTCTGACAATGGAGAGGTCAAGCTGGCGTACTGGGAGTGCAGGCTGCGAAGCCTCGCTGCTGCTCGCCAGAGGGCCGTAGATCCACCCGAGCGAAGAACAGCCGGTGGTTGTCTCTTGCAAGGCATCCATGAGATGCTGGAGCGCACCGGCGACTATGCGCCTGGCATCTTGTCATCCCTGCCTCTGGTGACAGTTTCACCAGAGCCTACCCACCGACGTGCGTGTCGCCAGAAGCTGACATGTGACTCGCCATCAGGCAGGGCCAACACACCCTCAGAGGTTCCACAGCCCGGCGGCACCGGCCGATGGCATCAGCCACCGGCAGATCTCCCACCGGACCCCCACCTCTCTCCTGCCGCAATGGGGACCACCGCATTCTTCGCGGGAGCCAGCCACTCCCCTCATGCGGCTTCCTCCACCATGGCAGCTTCTTCAGCGGGACATCATCGCCCCCCCTCGCATCCTCAAGTGGCACTGCCGGCGCCGCCAATACCCCATCAACAGGCGCAGCAGGAACAAGCCCCCGCACGAGGGGTATCGAAACGTGCTGTGCCACGGCGACGACTGGTGTTGGCACAACTTGTGGCGGCCCGTCCCGAACTGCGTACCACACTGCAGCCACCACCGCTCACACCAGCAGCCCGGGCAGGTCTGCCATCGCGCCCGGCAACACCATCGCCTCGCGCCAAGAGATCGCTTCACCTCTCTGAGGCTGCGCCGGAGGGGGAGGCAGACCCTGCCCCCCCCCCCCGGCCACCTTGTCGGGTCCCCCGGCCCCCCGATCAGGACACGTGAAGCGGACACGACGAGGCGGTTCGATCTCGCCAGGCGGGTCCCCCGATGGCGTTGCCGAAGCTCGTCACGCCGGCCCAAATATCTTAGGGGTACGACATCTCATCCGCTGCCTGGTATCTACTTCTCCATGAACTACTGCGCCAGTGTATGCAATTGACACCTGATCCATGACTGCAGATGCGGGTAAAGCACAAGCTAGACCGGGGCATCATCATGGACTGTGACTGGGATTATGCGGCGGATGACGTCCGGGTGCTGCGCCCGGGTGCATGGGTCGGGACCAAGGCCATGGAGTATATGGCCGCCATAGCGCTGAGACGTGCGTGGCGCGACAGGCGGTACATCTTGGTGGACCCGTGTAACTGGCAAAGCCGCTGGGAGCAACTCGAATCTAAGGGATCCTGCCGAGGGATAACGAAGTGGGACATGAGGGTAAGCATGTTTGCTGGCGGAGGGTGGAGCCTCCACGCCGTCGTCCACCCTGTGTACTTAGCTTCTCACTGGAGCTTGGTCCTCATTCTCCACCCATGTACGCCCACCACGCTCACCCTGACTGACTCCACGCCCTCCGACTGTACTGCTCAGTGTAGCCGCAGGCTTGCATGCATGCAGGACTTATTTGTAGTTGTCAAACCACGTATCCGCGTGATCCCAAGTCCGTCGGTGCAGACAGAGTGCGGCAATGGCTAGACGCTACCGAGGGTGAGCGCGACAGGATGAGGTCGGCCGGACAACACACCGTCATCCTGCATGTGGACAGTCTGAGGTACGCGAAGCACGACACGGACGTCGTAGCAGGGAAGTGGATCCGGACGATGGAGTTTCTGCTGACCACCGCAGTAGACACGATCTATGAGGCGGTGAAGATATGGGCGGTGTGCTTCCGGTCACAGTGTATACCCTGGACCAACGGCTAGGTCAACAGTGATGTACATTATCTGATGATCGGCAGCCAACCCAAGCTTTGGTGCGGCTGACTGTGGCACTACTTTGCATACGTCATCACCTATACGACCAATGACGCCACTATTGAACGGCGGTCGTTGTGTAGGTGCCACCGAGTATTTGCCCACAACAGCCGGACGCTGTTTCATGCGGCATGTACACCGTGCTGAACCTAGAGCATGTCCTAGAACGGTGCGCGCCGAGTCTGCTCTAGGATACGAACGCCGGCCGGCCGAACGTTGACGTTCCTGGGGGGGCAGCCAACCCTGCCCGAGCCCAGCCCAAAGCGTCGTTGAGCTTGCCGCGTGGGCCCCCACGGTATGACGAACTGTGGGCACCGATCAAGCTTTTCCACCACGAGCCGTGGTACAGCGTGGGCGATGCCAAGGCGTGGAGGGCCGTACATCGTGCCAATTTCTGCATGCAGTGGGCGGAAGACGGAGGGCCACCTTTCCACACGCATGATGACAAGGCGGTCACTGAACTCAAGGACTCAGTTGACGATCTGCCCCAGGACAGAGATGGGAAGCCGTGGAAAATCAGGTGCGAACGATGCGCCGCCCAATGACCACCTGTGCTACCGGTACCACGCATACTGCCCGCGCACGACTGGCAACTGTCTCCAAATCCTGTTCTGATTACGGTACAGTCTGCAAATCAGAGGTCGTCATCTGCAGGCCGTTAGTACTGCAATCGAGGTGGGTGAACGCGAAGCATATGGACCCGCCTTTGGCTGTATGGGCGCAGCATATGTGCAAGCGGTCTTCAGGACGGACTCGGCAGCGGCCAAGCTCGGGCGATACTCGGCCCGCCAGGAGGGGGCGGTCACCTCGGCGAGGGGGCAGCCGAGCTGATAGAGGGACCAACGCAAGTGGCCGGCAGGCAACCAGTCAGCAGCCGCACCGGGGACGTGGTAGCGGCAGCTCTGGGGGGGCGGGTAGGGGCGAACGCAAGGGCCGGTTTGCGTGGCCGTTCGGCTGGGCGGGGACACGCCCCGGCTAAAGGGAGATAGCTGCAAGTTCGGGGGTAACCCTGCGGGCGCCATTACAGAAAGCCGCCAGGTTGGGGGGGTGAAGTCCTGACATTCCGGTATAGTGCAACAAGCGATCGTTTGCCATGGTGTACATGGGGGAGTGTTGGACACACGACCTGTTTCTGTCAGGGTAGACTTGCAGTCTGGCTAGTGAGCATGCTGCACAAGGTGTAATGGTCACTATGTGTACTGATCAATCGCAATGGATACGATGACGCCATGTCGCCGTCGAGATATCATCGCTGCCACGCAGACCGGCGATGACCGCTGGCCCTGCCATCGCGAGACGCACCCTCCAGTTCCGGAGCCTCCTGAGCCCACTTCTGCACTGCAGTGTGGGCGTTCCTAGTGTCCAACGTACCGTACAGTAGTTATCTTGCAGTTTCAGCATCGCTGATCGGGGAGTGCGTGGCTACAGCGTTGCGGGTGCTGTGCTGCACACCATTTTCAACTTGGTGGAATTGGATGCGAAACGAGACTCGCAGGCGCACAGATGCGCAGTACATATAGCTGAGATCCCATCCCATGCGTCTGATTATATACTGTATGGTCAACGTTGCGCACGATACTTTCCCGCGAGACAGCGTTTACAGTTGTGCCCTATCTTTTTAGACGGAATCTCCAACGGACATAGAACACGCGCGGGGTTGGGGCGATTGGCACGTCGTCGCCGCATTTGAGAGACTGTAAGAACAGAGGTGGATAAGATCTTGTATACGCGTCGGCATCCGATGATTCCAACGGCGCGAACCGTTCGGACAAACATTATCGTGGGGGAAACTATGAAGACAGGGCACCTGCGGCCACGGCAAGAGTCCCTTGCGCTACGGCGACATTGCTACGCACCCGATGCTGGAGCCCGGCCCAGCCCGTCATACGGACGGACTCTACCAATTCTGCAAGCGACGGAGTTTTCCAGCGTTGGTTTCCTGTGAATACGTACAGCGGGCCATGAGCATAAGCGGACAAACACGGCCATTGGCCGATACCGCCGCGCGTGAGGACGCCGAGCAGAGCATAGTTGAGGAGATCGCAGTTGTTGTAGAAACGAGCGGCGCGTTCTCTGCCGCAACGGTTGACAGGATGCAGCGGTTCGGAACATTTAACTCGCTCTTGAAGCGGAGCACAGATCAGATCCGCGCAGCGGGCAGGACCCTCGAGTACGCAGTGCGACACAACATATACTGGAGCATTGTATTATTCAATGCGTGGATGCAGCATTTCGAGGCGCTGGAGCCTGCGTGGCAGCGCGTACATAGCAATGGCGGAACAGACGACGGGTCGGCAGTGAAGGAGGCCGGGCTCATGAAGCTCGTCTCGTTCTCTGGAGATCGGAAGGGTATTAAGGTGAGTCATGAGCGTTTCGGGCTGAGCGTGGCCGAGCTTCGTGAGGGGGACGCGGACGATGCGTAGACCGTCACTGAGTGGGCCACGTTGCGAGTGGTGAATACCTATCGAATGCAGGTACACATGATAGGCCGGCAGCAGCCACCCCAGACCCTCATCACAGAGGTATCATCCCCAAGACGTGGCTCGAGCCCAAGTGCAGAGGCGGACTGCAGCACTGAGTCGTGGCGCGGACAGAGAACAATGCGGGAGTACACAGGCAGATTGGGATCACCTGACCTGCACATCCCCGCAGGTACGACACTACATACAGTACACGCACCCACCATTGGACTCGCTTACACCATCACTGCCATTGCATACGCCTGGGAGATGCAACCATCGAAGCTGAGGCAAGCTGAGGCGAAATTGGTGTGCAGAGTATGAAGCTAAGAACCAAGTCGAGCTCCTGCGACTGGTGGTGCACTCCATGCACAACGAGCATCCCAGAGTCCTAGCACCAGAACGGCCCGGAGGCCCGACCAGGTTTGAGTACTCCAACCATCCTGTCAGAGAGGGCGCCACTTGCGAATGGGCCCCCACGGGAACATCGCTGCCACACTACCTGATCCTACCCACAACGACGCGACGTGAAGCCGCACCAAATGAGCAGATGGCAGAGCTCATGGTGAACGTGCAGAGGGGGACCAATGGGTACTCCAAGACGCTGCAGCTGATTCGGAAACCCGTCTCCACCAAGAACAAGTCAAGCGCTGCCTCGCAGCTGTATCCGTCACCCCGCTTCACACAGCTGATGGCGTGCGCCCGGACGGCACAACTGATGGTGCGGAACGCACCAGAGCTGTGTGGGGACGCGGTGCGGGCACCACCAACACTGGTCAGAATAGCAGGTGCATGTGTGATGCGACCTATGACGAGTGGCAGCAAGAGCTCTGACAACCTATACTGCATTCAGGATATGGGTCTCATGGGACAGTACTGTGCCGCTGCACAACAAGGCGGGGGCCTGGCGTGCGTATACGCTGCAAAGAAGTGGCCGGGAGTGGATCAAGTGCACTCCCATGCATTCATTGCAGTCCTGTGAGTTTGGCAGGCCTCACCAACAGGGCCCTTGATCTGGCGGTCCAGTCCGCTTCACGGTGTAACACAGTCGTCGCTGGCGCGTGTTTGGTACATGTACCGCATCTGAGCCGATGCAACACTGTGCAGGCGCCATCAGTACTGGCCTCCTACGAGGACCTCACGTTGAGCCTCATCCAACACTGGCGATGCATTGACAGACGTGGCTCAGCGGTGGATAACGTCATCCGCGGGTATGCGAGGCTCTTGATGGCTTTCTCCAATTACGTCAGGGATGATACGATAGGGGTGGAGGAGGTGGACGCGGGAACGCCCGAGTGGGACGGCGTGTGGGAGTGCTTGGCTGCCGCGAATATTGCGACGCTGATAGTTGTTCAGGGTGCTCCTCCGTGTTTTGCCTGGAGGCACTATCACACCCACGTACTAACCCAACCTGAATCCCACGTCAAATTGCTATAAGGACAGGCAGTACGGCATCCTAAACAATACTACCGTGTGCAGCGATCGGCAGGGATAAAGCGAACACTGCAGCTCCTCCCCCCCCCAGGAGAGCGGTGTGGAGAGCGATGTCTGCCGAGAACTGGGGGGGCTGTCGCAAGTGTTGACTGGCCCGGGTGGCCAGCGGCGGCAGCAGCTTGCCGGGCTCCGTGAGCACTGCTCCGGTTAGCGTGTGGGGGCCCACGGTCCCCCGACAACGTGCCCACGCCCCTAACGCTCTGGGGGGCCGTGGCAGGCTGCGACACTCTGATACCAGCCGTCCTACCGCCCCCCCCCCCTCCCAGCAGCCCACAGCCCACCCAGATCGGATCGACCGAAGGCGGGCAGAGCTCGCGGAGAACCAATAGGCTGGGCAGCGCGAAAAACCATCGGGCCTGCCATTGACTCTGCTGGGGACCGGGCATGGCCTTTCGACTCCATTGGTTTTTTCCCAGGCGCGGAGGGGGGTTTGAGGAGAGAAGGGCCTATGATTGGCTTTACCGGGCCAATGGGGAGGATCACATGCCCCAGCGGGTCATAGTTTGGGCAGCCAACTTCACCATCAGGCATGGGCTTGGAAAACTGGTGTACATGTTTGGACAGCGGTGCCACACACGGAGGCAGGGACGAGGGGCTACGATCAGGCACAACGTCCATTACCAACGGCATCGCAATCATTGCTGACTCGTGGTAGGCGCCGACTGCCTCTTGGGTCCTTCTGTTGTCCGCCTCAGGCACACCAAATAGGGAAGCTGCCCGTGCCGTGGGACACATCGACAGCGATGGACGGGCACATGCGCGTTAACGTTGCATGTTCACGGCGAGCAGCTCGGGATCCGAGAGGACACGCTGGTCACCTTTCGTTTTCAACCGCTCCCGAACGCGCTGCATACCTCTCAGACGTGCGAGATTGTATATTCGGGTGAAGTCGTCCGTCTCTGGATCATCCGCCACTCGCGTCAGCGCACGGACAGCTTGTTGATATGTTGCCTCCTCGCAGACATCAAGTAGGTCGACATCCAAAAGGTCGATTCCTCCTTCCACATCCCGGATCGGATGCCATGATCTGCACGAAACGTGCCGCGGCACTGCGACTGGCATCGGGAAACCATCGTCGCACGGAACCTGGGGAAACAAGCGCAGGAGGAACCCCAGATAATGGTTGGTGCTATGTATGCATACCGTTGCACGATCCCACTCAGCCTTGACATCAGCTAGAGAGAGTAGTCCCAGTTCAGAAGCGAACCACTCGGAAAGTGCAGCCATCGTGCACACGTCCATCTCAACACCGATTGCAGCCCGCGAGACTGCGCCAAACCACAGTGCGTTGAGAGCGTGATCGCACTGCTACCCAGAAGGAGCGGTCGGTATCTCCAGACACTATGAGAATGCTGCCAGCACTTTCGGGACGTCCTTTGCCCAGATTTCCAAAAGGACGCCTGGAGGATGGCACGACGACCAATTAGTGTCATCGGGAGGGCGGCCTGGAGCCGCCCTGGCGCAGCGGGACGCCCTCATGCCGTTACCACGAGTTCGATGACTCATAGAGGTCGTCACTAGGATGACCTGAGTAGTGGGCAGGTGACGCGCATAAGACGCGTCGAGTGACGTCACGTCGGCGGCGGTTCAAGCCGAAATGACGTAATCTAAGTTGTTCACCTTGCAGGACGTCCTGCAGATCTCCCATGCGCGCCAAGGGAGATGTCCTCTCCAGCACCCGCATGAGAGGTCCCGGAGTGGGAGGACTGCTGAGGGCGTCCAGGATGGAGTTGTGTGGGACACGTACACGATGGGATAGTAATATGTACATATGCGGAAGATCCTGCCTACGACATTGACACTGTATCGTCCACTGTGAGGCACGAGGGTTGTGGCCCATGGCTGGTCGATTGGGCCCAATCGACTATCGTGGCGTCCCGGGTGTTGTTGTCGAATGGGCCCAATCGACCATAGTGGCGTCCGGGGTGCTGTAGTCGATTGGGTACAATCGACCATAGTGGCGCCCGGGGTACTGCAGTCGATTGGGCACAATCGACCATCCACCTGTGCAGACTGTTCGACCGTCGATAAACTCGAATCAGGCAGGACGGGTGACTTGGACATCAGTGGAACACGTATATACGAGTGGAACACGTATATACGTATATACGAGTCGAGGTCACGAGCGTGCACACGGACTTCGCTGTGCTCAAGTGCGCATAGTGGCCTGTGGTCCATGACTGGTCGATTGGGCACAATCGACCATAGTGGCGTCCGGGTGCTGCAGTCGATTGGGTTACAATCGACCATAGTGGCGTCCGGGGTACTGCAGTCGATTGGGCACAATCTACCATCCACCTATGCAGCTCAGACTGTCAGACTGTCGAGCAAGTCGAATCAGACAGGACAGTGCATACACACGTGACTACGGCTTGATCTGGTCGCCGAGACAGTGTGGGGCAGACAAGCCGAGCGATGGACTGTGGCCGCGTCCACAACGCAGCACGGCAGTCCCCGGCGCACGGCGGAAGGATCCCACATCGCACAGCGGCTAGATGATGTTCATGAAACGTGTACAGGTGGGAATGTCACCTGTCCTGTTTCCGGAGGCTGGCGTGCTGTGTAGAGCACCCGCGGCGAGGCAACAACCGCTGCATCTGACGAGTGCGCCACGCTTCTCAGTCCAGCAAAGCAGACCTATGTATAAGAGACTCTAAATATAAAGGTGCTAAGATCTTATGCTCCGTCAACGGCTCACCGGCGTCAAGCATCCCGCCATATCCGGGCAGGCACTCAGAACTCGTATTATCGCGCTAGAACCTGATAAAACTCTTCAACACAGGCACGAGGACATTATAGAGATGAGATACAGCGTGCAACTAGGTCAATATCGACCTGTGATGGACTGTCGACGTGGTTGCCGGAGTGTGAAACATCGCTCGCTGCACGAACGTAGTGAAGCGAGAGGCCAACCATGATCGACATACGGTTTCAAGCTGGTTGACTTAAGGCTGAATATTCGTCTGGGGTCGCGTGATATTTCAAACAGTCGGCCAGCGTGCCTCAGCATCCGCGCCATGCCGCTTATTCCCTGTCACCACAGAACACATGCATGGATGTCGGTCGCTTGTCACCTGTGCCTGTCCAATGCCACCTTCCGCAGTGCAGTGAACTTTCACAGAATAGAGCGTGCAACGGCGTGTCACCACGTCGTGAAAGCAATCCATCATGGTTTCCTTGTCCGATCACGAGCATGCAAACAAAACGAGCAGGGACTTGACATGTCTCGCGTGGCACCTATAGATGACCAAACACAAACCAGCAGTGTGACGTGCAGTTCTCATAACTATCAGTCAGTGCGCTGTGCCTTGCATGCGCTTCTGTCACTCACACTCCTATCAGCCCCCTCTGCCTCTTCATCATCCTGCCCAGCGCCTTGGCCCTGCTTGCCCGCATTGCCTGCGCCTGCCCTGCCTTTGCCAGATCCGCCCGCCCCATTTCCCTGAGCACCCTGCACCGCAGCAGCCCGGCCTTCCGCCTGGCGTGCTCCCCCCTCGCCTGCTGCGGCATGTACTCGACCTGCCTCCCCCGCGGCCACGTCGGCGGCGCCTACCTTGCCCTCGCCACCTGCAGCCTCTCCCTCTCCCTGAGCACCCTGCACCGCAGCACCCCGTCGGCTCGTGCGGATGGGACTGGGCTGCTCCTTCAGCCGCCTTCTCGCCGCTGGGCCAGGATTAAAGGTGTCCTCGTCCCCACTGGCTCCCTTGTCTGAACTGCTGGCAGTGACGCTGTCCTCATCGACCGCGCTTGGGTTGCCCATGTCCCCTCCGGCTGGGAAATCCTCATCATTGTCTGCCAGTGGCCCCGAGTCGGAAGGCTGTGTCGGCTGCGGGCCGTGTTGCTCCCAAGCTGCCCGAATGTCATCGCGGGAGACACCCTCTCCCTCAGCCACTTCCATGGCCTTGTACAGCAACTCCAGCCACTTGTCATAGCGGTCTGGCTTGTACTTCCTCGCGGCAGTGAATAACGCCACCATGGTGTCCAGACAGCCTTTGACCCTGGCGCTCTCTTCATCTGAAGTCAACTGGGTGTCGGGCGGTACCGGTTCTTGCAGCTCCATTGATACGACGACCCTGTTGTCCGGCGTGAGGTCCACCCAGGCGCCCCCGATCTCAGTACGGCCTACATGGGCATGTACCCCGGGTTGGAGTGGGTGACATTACATCAAACACATGCAGTGTGCATGCATGTAAACTCGCTGAAAGGCCATGCATCAGCACCTACTGGATCAAAACACTTCCTGGTATACAGTGGGCACATTGCCGGCGCCATGACAGTGCACACCTTTTGCAACGCCAGGTGATTTGGCATCCATCTTCTTTGGCCCGTCACTTGTTTTCTTGCTGTTCCCGCCTTTGGTCTTGTTCCTGTTTCCCCTCCCAGATCCTTTCATGCCCGTGCCTTTCTTTGCCCCTGGCTTTGCTTCTTTGCTCCCCGCAGCACCCTGCTGACCCTCGTCACCGTCATTATTGTGCCCATCGCTCGCTGGGTCCGCCGGAGGTGGAGCCGGAGGCGGTTCATGCAGGCCAGCACAGCGTAGATCCACCCCTTCTAGCATCATCTTCATGTCCGGGTCCCTGTCGTCCAGGAGCCGCTGAATGCACGCCCTTGTCAGAGCGCGCACCTCGCCCGCTGACGCCAGCGAGACCGTCTTGAGCTGTGTTGTGAACCACAGCGCGGCCTCACCTCCATCCGGGCCCTTGTTGGTCATGAACCACTCCAGGGCTGCGAAGCCCCACTGCCACCAGGGCTGTGGCATATGCTTACTTGCAACCCGGATGGCCTTTGTCCTGGGCGATGGCATAGCCGGACTTGGGAAGAGCAGGTTTGCTGCACACAGCGGCGCATGTCGTGTGGGTTTATATGCTGCACGGTAGCCTGAGAGTACAATGCGGGTTTACATTGAGCGCAATGGAAGATGCCAATGCTGCAAATCGCACACCCTGAACGGCAATGAGTGCTGCCACGGTGGCAGCGCCCCAGCAGTCCCAGACGCAGTCCCACTCGGGTGTCCCCTGAGCAATCGCCAGTTCACCGCTCGTGGCATTCCCGCAGATGCATCTGAATAGGCGGTGGAGCTTTGCAAAGCCGCGGATGTCAGCCTCCACCGCCGATTCAGTCGTGTCGAAAACGTCCCACTGCGACCCGAGAGTCTGGACTAGTCCTTCGTACGTCTCTAAAATCCGCGGAACCTGCATGCATGCCGCCCCGGTATGGCTAAGGGACCCCCCTGGTGCCATATTCGGTGCTCCGCGGTACAGTTCCATGCAGGAGCAGCACCCAGTATTGTACCCTAGTGTGCATGACTGTGTACAGCGGTCGGGGTTTTACCTGAGTTGCCTGGGTCCCAAGCTGGGCCGCATACGCGCAGGCGACGCCACCGATCTGCTGGGTTGCCGCACAAAACTGCCCCATGACCTTCACCTCCTGTATGCACAGCCGTCATTTGCGCTTATCATCTACATCATGCCTGCAGTGTTTACCCCTCAGGCTGTAACCCCCACAAAAATGGAGGGGTGTTCGCGTAGGGATCGCGCCATCACCTGACATACATGTGTCGCCGTGTTCAGCATAAGCCGTAACGTGGGAGCACAAGCCATCATCTGCAGGAACCGGGGTGATGGATATAGCTGCACGGCGTCGTTCTTGCTGTTGGGCAGCTTGATGGCCTTCCTGATTAGCTGCAGCGCCTTCGAACTGCCATCAGTTCCTGCGAGCATGTGCCTCATCAAGTCCTCCATCTGCGAGCTTGGTGCGTCCTCGGGGTTGGTAGTTCCCGGCATCAGAAGGTAATGGTGCAGCGTGGATCCACCGGGCGCCTACGATGCGGTGTTTGTGCCCTTGGCAGGGGAGTTGGCATACTCCCATCTGCCCGGGGCACCCGGTCGATCCGAAGGTATCTCCCGGGGGTGCTCATTGCACATCGCATGCACCACCAGGCGGAGGAGTTCCACGTGATTCTTTGCATCGTACTCTGCAGTCAAGGACACCATGTGCTTGCCAGGTGAGACATCCAATTCGCATCACGTGTACACAGTAGGACCTCTGCGGTTCCTAGCGGCATAAGTGTTGGTAGACCTGTAACGTACCTTTTGTGAAAGTTTATCGCGCATTCAGTGCTTCGCGGCACTCTCTGACTGTTCTCTGGCCAGCAACAAGCTGGCCATCGAAACCCACATCGGCCGTCTGGCTCTGAGTGGCAAATGTCGGTGCACCGCTGCCACTCTTAGGTGACTGAATGTCGTGTACAGTCGTGAGCGGCGGCTGTGCGCGTCCGTGTATTGTCACCTGCGTAGCAACGCCGTTCTGCGTACGGATCTTGCCATGTCAATCACTCGCTGCTCTGCCGATGCCCTCCTCGACAGCCACAAATGCCACAGTCATGCAAGCTATTAATGGGAACATACCTGGATAGTTTTATTGGCTGCGAATGAAGTCGTCTTCTGTAGCCCGGCATCCATGATCCTCTGGCCATCATCAGGGCCGTCTGCGCCGGTGCCAGAACGCCATGCTGGGGTCAGGGCCTCGAAGTGCTGCATCCACGCATAGAACAGGATCAATGCCCAGTACGTGTTGATCTTGACAGCGCCTCCGAGGACCCTGCCCTGGCAGATGATCTGGCCCGTGCACTCCTCCACCATGGCGCGAAATGTACCTTCCTGGTTCATCCGCGCGATAGTATCGGCGGTGAACTTGCCTGTCCCGGCTGCTACTGCATCTGCTACGGATATTTTTTCAACTGCGGCAGGTGCAGCCTGTTCTGCATGCTCGGGAAGATGGTCCATACTATCACTTGTGTACACGGCGATGGGTGCGGTTCCGAATCGACTCTGTGGAAGGAATTCTGGACGTTCACCATACGCACAGGTGTTTGTGTGATCGTCTCGCTTCACCAATTGGATTCCGTTCGGCACGAATGCCCTTGGGTGTCTGCAAGTGCAAGCTCTCCGATGCACAGCGCATGTACTGGAGGGGTATGGGTACAGTGGATGCTGTAGATGCGAACGCCACTCCTGCTGCCACAGCTTGTCTGCATTGGATTGCACCCGCAAATGAATCGACATCATGTGGTTGCCCGCAGTTTCGCTGTCATCGGCAACGACGATCAAGGAGATGGCGAGCCGATGGACAGGAATGTCGACACTGCCACGGCCGTTCAGACTTCGTTTACCCCAGATGATGTTGAGTACGGGGCACTTTGGAGCGAGGAGGCCTTTCCGCGCGAGCTTGTAGCTACTGCGGTCCAATCAAGCGGCACAGTGGACCCTGGAGTGCCATTGAAGAGTGCGATTGAAGAGGCAGTACACGTGGTGCAGGCTTGTGGTCGTCGGAGAGGTCCTGCATGCCCCGACACAGCACTCCTTAAGTATGCTGTTGCTGGGAACTGAGCGCCAGGCAGGTGAGCATGTAAGCGAGTGAAACCCCCGCTGCTGCTCTTGCTAGAATATGTATTGGAGACTTACTGTGCAGCAAGCAGTACAAACCCAATACAGTGACCAACTGCAGGTGGTGCGTGCAACATGTTCAATCCACTGGAGCGCAATATGTGTGCACAGGTTACGCTACACCACCTGGTCTGAGTCCCGGCACGCTTGCTATTACAGCCTATGTCAGGTCAGGCTGTCTAGTCAGCCGTTCTACGAATGAAACCCATTCAGGACACTACGTGCCCTTGTCGCCGCTGCTACCAGTGCTGCCCTGCACAGCCGCTGCTGTGCAGGGCTTGCCCCCCTGACTGCCCTGATGCGCGGCCTCCTCCGCAGGCTCGCAGACCGGGCTGCGCTGCACCCCTCCCGCGGTGCGGCGCTTGCCCCTGGTACCGCCCCGCTTCGTGGTATTGGCTGCTCTCCCTTTCGCCTCCGCGGGCCTCGCTGCCGGACTGGGTTTACCTCGACTCCCCTTCGCCGTAGCCCTAGTTGGTCGGGTGCGGCTGGGGCTGGGTCCTGCTTTCCAGCCTTCGCTTGGGGTTGACGGAGCTGCAGTCGCTCGCCGTACACGATCCGAGGTCCTCTGATTCGCCGCCCCTTCAGCCCAGGCTTGACATTCCGCTCTGTCATGTCTCAGGGCCATCCAGCTGGAGCCTTGGATCATAGCGCTGTACAGTACACGACAGTGTGGGCGCATGGGAATCCATCCTGCTCATGTATGGGTCAAAGGCACGGCAGGTCAGGTTTCACGCATTTCGGTGTTCAGCTCCTACATCAGGCATTGGCGTGATGGCACCGTGCGGCCTGCGGGCTATGCGCCACTGCGTCAGGGATGCGTTGTATGGCGGCATCAACTTCTGCCTTCAAGCCGGACTCCGACTCTGCGGTGCTATTCTCGTGCATGACCAAGGCAAGGTGCACCCGGTACAGTGCCTTGCAGGCTTGCACGTCGCCATGTTTGTACCACTGTAGTCTCATCCCGGGCCACGGTATGTGCCACAGGGCATCATGACGCGGCGGCCCGTTTACACGGGTCGCAAATCGCGCTTCCCTTGTCATTTCTTCTTTGGGAGGGCCCCCTGACGGTCTTGGCGCTATGACCTCTGGTCGCTGATGCTCCTGATTCCAGGTCACACCTGGCCGGCATCTATCCAGGAGGTGCGTTAGATTCATTATGGTGTACATGCCGCATGAGAACACATCCGGCTGCTTGGGGCTCAAGCCGGTGGGAATCTGCATGTCAGCATGTTGGCTGTTGACATGGCAATTTGCCCTGCGGCTGCATGCATGCAGAATCCCCTGCGCTGGGATTAGTTTGGTATAGACGACCATGCATGTGACAAGGTGATATCCACATGCATGCACACAGCGCCAGTGTCAGCTATGTTGGGTACATGTTATTGTCCAGTGCATGTGCGCCGTGGCATACACGCTCTGCTGTCAGGTTGGTAGAGCCACACCCGCCAGGTCTTCACTCCTGCTCTAACAACGGCTGCCGGTGCGCCGAGAATGGTGGTCATTGCGGCCACCCACTTGTCCGACACCAGTTTCGTATTGTGTCCCGCGTCGCCCAGGCTGTCCACATGTACTATCACGGTGACCTCGCCAGCCACGGCGAGGTCCTTGCGCTGATTCTGGCTGGATTCTGTCCACCGATACAGGCGGCCTGCAAAGACGCAATATGTGCGTCAGTACTCTGAAACGCCGGTGTACATCAGGTTACTACATCAGCGTGTAGGTTGTTTCATGGGGTTGCAGGGAGGCCGCACCGGGATGGAAGATTGCCACCAAGCTCCAATGAGCGTTGTCATGCTCGTGGTGGATTATGGCGAATCTCTCACCGTCGCCTTGGCGGAAGACATCATTGGCGGTGGCCCACTTCCGAATGGGCCGCGGGTTCTTGTCGACGGTCACTTTCTGGAGGATGTTCCCCATCAAGACCGTATTGGTATGTAAGTAGTCCTTGTCACTCCAGTCTCGCGCGAGAGTCTGGGAGGACATGAAGTCCAGCGCCCTGGCGGTCACCTGTGCTCGTGGCAAGAGCGAGCAAACATCCGAGTGACCGCACTCCCAGTGCGAATCCTCCGTGACTCCCCTGCTCAGTCGGATCTTGACATTTTTCTGCACCCGCCACGCAAACTGTAACTCAATTCGTGGGCAGGTGAATGGGCGGGGGGATGAAAGTGGCAGTCAAACAGAACACACCGAGAATGGCTGTGTGGGCTCCTCATCATCCACGTCGACCAGGTCGATGGCATCGGCAGCGCGCGTCGACCCTGCCGCTGGGCGCGTCTGCGGCGCGTGAAACGTCTTCTGTTTCTTAGCCGCTTGGGTTGCACCTTGTTGGGGTGGTGCACTGACGATCGGGGACCGCCCATCGGCAGGGGGGGGGGTGTTCGACGCTGGCAGCCTCTTCCTGCGGCTCCATAAACTCCAGGGTCCTCTTGGCCCGAAGATTCGCGGTGGGAGGAAGGGGGCCGGCCCTGTGTCGGGCTTGCATTGGGGTACATCTGGCCGCAGGGGCTGTTTGAGGTCAGCCCGCGCGGCAACCACTTGGCCTCGCCCACCGTAGGGGCGACGGGGGCGTACAGGCACTGCCTTCGACACCCCCAGCCGAGACTTGGGCACTTGGTTTACCGTACCGCCCATTGCTATGGCAAGCTTTGAAAGGTAATCCATGGGGGGGGGGGGCCTCTGACTGAGCCGGCATACCGCCGGACTCAACATCGGGCCTCTCTGGGGGGATTGGGGGTGGGCTATCTGCCATAGACATAGCCATGGCCGATGGGAGACCTGGAATGCTTGTGGCCGGCCCCAGTGCCCGCGGGGAATGCCTCGTGTCCTCCTACAGCTCTGCAGGAGGGATACATAGACCGGGCTGCAGGCCTGAGGCCTGCATGTCCGAGGTTGCCAGGCCTGCTGCAGACGTCGCTGCCACAGCCATACTGGCCACTGGGCCAGCATCACTCGCAAGCGCGTCTGACTCACGCCTGTAGTCCGAGGTATGCGGCTTGAGTACGCCGCTCCACTCCAGGCCGGCTTGTAGCGCTTGGAGGGAGTATCTACTGCCTTCTCGACGACGCGGGTTCTCCGTGGCACTCTGGCGAGCCGCTGCTAGGCTTCTCAGCCTGAAGTCCCAACAAGCACGTGCTGCCTGGTTAGCTGAGGGCTGCCGACAAGCCGCAGCCTGGAGTTGATTCCGATGAGCATTGTACTGCTCAGGGCAAGATGCAGCCGCTGCACGATCACGAGGATGGATCAAGTTCAGCAGGTCGTCCGACGACACGCTGCCTACCCCACTAGGTCCCACGCCGCTATCGGCTAGGCTACTAACCCGGTTCCGCAAGAAGAGTCTGTAATGACCACTGCCATACGGGTCCTGGATCGCATTACTCAATTCACGTCGGTACGTCTCCAACGACACGTCTTCTGGCGCTGTCCTGGTGGAGTATGGCCGGCGGGCAAAATAAACTCTCCGGTTGCAGTGAAGAGCACTGTAAGCAGAAGTTTATAGCCTACTGAGTGGGCCTCCTATACTTTCCCACAATAGGACCCGCTCACGCGGGTTGCACACCGGTGCCCACCAGTGCAAGGTACCTCATGCACGGACTACCGTCGCTCTGAGGCGGTGCAGATACACGCGCCGCAATGCTGAGCGTCGACTCATCTCGTAGCAGATACCTACCGTGTCGAATAGCACCGCACCAAGCCGCATAGCGCTTGATGCCAGCCTACGTATCCGGCAACCTTGCTGCCAGCCAATGGAGCGCCCTATGCGCAACAGGTCCATCAATCCCTACAGGGATATAGAGTTATCACAATGTGTTAGTGAGGCAGCTTTCCCGCGCGAATTGGATCATGGGCTACACTGGCATCGCATGGATCCCACTGTTGTGTCGTGAGACAGACTTCCCACTGTTGAGTCGTGGCCATTTTCCTTTTCAGCGCCGGTCTCACAACCTCCCAAGGTCCGTGCTTGCCTCCTTGCCTCCAAGTGAAAGCGTATTGCCTTCTTGTCTGTAGGTGCTGGGGCCAATCTTTTGCGAGCCTGTCCAAGACCACGCACTGTGGCGTGCAGGGACTTGCTCCTGCCGGATAACTGCCAGGAGCCCATGCTCGAGGGTGAGAGAATCAATTCCAGCTATTTACAATGGGACAGCTCCCTCAGCCAAACCAGGCTTGATCCCAACACCTTAGGGGTTCCAGAGCAGTGGATGTGGAAGACCTTTCTGGCATCGCCTGCCACCCCAGCGGTTAATGATGGGGGGTTGTCGTACTGTAGATGTAGTGCCGTTTCGGACTCAGGGTACATGCCTGGACGACCCAGAGACAGCCTGCTGCACGTGTTTCCTAGGGCCGGGCGGAACCTAGCATCTTGTGCATGACAAATTGGTGGTATTGCCGGCCGGCAGAAAGCATACCTGTAACTGCCAACTCCTGCGTGTTTTCAGCTGTCATGATTGTGGTCTCCGGGAGGTATTACATGCACATGGAATGAATATCCAGACCATTAATCAGACGAGGTCCACAAAGGTTGCTGGTGCGTGAGGGACTGCCAGGTCAGGTACATTTTTGTATTTGCAAGAAGTGTGGGGGTATTTTGGTACTACTGTACTACAAATGCAGGCCCGGCAGTAGCTTGCGTTGTGTACAGGATAGCGCTGCCATATGCCAGTTCCCTGCAGCCTTCGGAGGGCTGGCTGGTACACACAGGGCCGTCGCAATTTCACTAGTCGCCGTTCAGGACACTGGTACTGAGGAGGCGTCACTTACAAGTTGTACTGTGATCATTTCTCCGATATGCTCCCCACTCGTCCAGACGCTTTTGACACCGTCGAGAACATCCGCCCATTCTGGACTGCCGGCGTGGGCAATAGATTCAGTGTCACAGACCGAAGGTCCACCACCCAGCAACCTGCGAACCACCTGTTCCCGGACTCGGGCAACAATGACCTGACCATGTACAACTCAGGTGGACGACCCAATTCCGGATCGGGCGGCAGGGCACCTGGACTGTCTACCACTACAGCATTGAACAGGTTGCACACCGCAGTGTCAACTGCGCCTGCAGCGTACGTTGCATCATCATCCTGATCACCCAATTCGGTAAACTTCTGATATCTCACCTCAACAAAGTACTTAAACTGGCCCACATACAGTTTCGCGTGGTCTGGGACGACGTACTCTATTAGGAACCAAGTATTGTCCTTGACCCGCTGAGTCGTGCATTGTTGGGAGCTGACATTTTCGCCGATGGGCAGTGCCGCTCGCACATGCTTCCGCATGTAGAGCTTGACCATATCAACAGGATCACCGTCCACCGCAACCCCGAGTGAAGCACACACGGCCCAGCGCCGGACACGGTCCCCCAGGGTCGTGTGACTCGGCCAGCCACGCTTGGCAAAGTCTGCGTGCTCGGCACAAATGAGGTAGAGCAGCCCTTTCAGGCACGCCCGTTCGCTGGTGGGCGCAGGCAACACCTCCAGCCGCTCCGCACCTGTGAGGTCAGTGCCAGCACCCAGCATCACGGGTGGGGGACTGGGCCCGCGGCCGCCATCAGGCAGGCGCGGAGGCGGCGGCGGCGCCATGTTGGGCTGCTGTTGTACAGCGGGCTCGCGGATGCGCTTCCGCTGCTTCTCCCGGGCGGCAGCAACAGCTTCAGTCAGACGGGGCAGAGCCTTGGGGCCAAGTACCTGGACCAAGCGGTTACACGCTCGCCGCAACAGGAGATCGTTGACAAAGATGCGCTCAGATCCGGACGTGCCTCGATACTTGATCAGCCGCTTGAAGAACTGCACGAGCCTTTCGATCCAGTACTCAAGGCAGAAAAAGGCAGGGCCGCAGGCTCTAACCTGATCTGGCAAGTGGACGGCCGCCAAATGCAGCTTCAGGGTTGCAAGGACCTGACCGCTGAACACCTACACCAACAGCATGACTGCGTGAGACAACCCGCGGGCAGGGACTGCCTGTAGTACACACTGCACACCCGCAAACTTCTCCTCCTCGTAAAACGTACGCGCGGGCAGGGAGCCGGCGATGGAGGCAGTACCTGCTATACCCTCTTCCCATATGCCAGCAGGTGTTTTTGGGCGTCGAGGATTCGCTGCCAGGTGTGCTGCCCTGGCGTGTATTTCATGAAGTACATGACTCCAGCCCGCAAGTCCGTCCACATCGCCTCAAATTGGTCGCGCACATGAACTTCATCAGGGTCGATTTCATCCCACGGCAGGTCGTGCAGCAGCTGGAGACTCCATGCGTCTGTGAAATTCATCCAGTCCTCCATGAGGTAATTGCCGCGATGCCTGCACGCCGATTGTAACCATGGTTGAGTAGGCAGGGGGGCTGGGGGTGGGCCTGGTACCGACAACATCAGAGTACACGACAGAACGGCTCAAGCAGGTGGCGATGTGGCTGTCGCCAGACAGCAGCCCCCGACGCAGTACAGTTGTACATGTACCTACGACTGGTCATACAAGATGCAGGAAGAGCATACTTGACAATGTCTCGGTACGGTTTCTTTATCAGCTCCGTCTGGTTCTGTAGGGCAGCTATGGAGGTTATCTTCCGACGCACCACCACTGGTAGGACATACTTCGCAGCCGGACCATGCCGTTTGGCAGTGGGGCCTGGTAGCCACTGCTTCCAGAAGGCCTTCAGGAGACCCAGGAGGAAGATGTGGGCGACGCCGAACCGGAGGAATGTACACGGACTGCACATGTCACAGGGGCCCGGGTCAACCACTGACACAGAAACAGGTCTGTGCACACGTATGGGTCAGGGCTGGGAGCGCACTTGAAGTAGGACAGCTTATGGAACAATGGCAGCCTTCACAAGCCGATCTTCAGGCGCTCGGTGTGAGCGCGATTTGCACGCGTACTCCTGGCTGCAATACCAGTGTACGGCGGCCGAGTCGGATTGTCAACCTGCATACAGGATGCCAGCGACTGCGACGATGGTGATGTCCATTGCAACCGACGGCCTATGCAAGGGGCAGACACCACCCCGCCCTGGGCGCATAGCCTTGGGCATCACAGTGCTGTTGGTAGCTCGCCGAACCTGGGACTCGATCTCGGCAGCCTTTTCCGCCCTGGACATGATCTCCGAGCCTGACCACTTCAACACACCATCTCCTGTCCACGTGCCCTCTGGGGTGACAGTCGTGGGGGGAGTGCATTCATCTCTGCAGCCCTGCTCACCTGTGTCAAAGGACATGTAGCCAGGTGGCATGCGTGGCAGGGCGGGCTGCCCGCCCTGCGTCTGTGCTGAGGAGGCTGGCAGGGAGCCGCCACCTGCGTAAGCAGGCACGGATTGAGTGATGTGGCATTAGCTTTCCCACCTGCACACCGGCCACCAGTAGTAGACCACTACCAGAGGCTGCCAGGCAGAGCCTGCCAACCACGGGCATCGCGTTGCGAGATCGCGTGCGGGACAAGAGGGCGAAGCCGTATCAAGGGATTTGTAATGCGATAATGGAACAGCTGTGTATCACTGTGTTTACAGCTATCAACCGGGTCAAGTGTTATGTGCATAGCCATGGCTTTTGCCTGAGTGTTCTCCCTCCTAATCGAAGTGGAGCCTATCCCGTGCAGGGAGTCACACCGGCCAATGGTATCGTGCCTGTCAATGGCCAGACGGGGGTGACGCACCGGACTGTGTTGGCATCCTTCACGGTTGCACCAAGGAAAGCTCAACGCACACAAGCTGACTTGGCGCCATGACCAACGGCGTTGGCCAGCTTCTCGAGCACAGGGATGTCTCCCTCTGCCCAGCCACAGACCGGCCACAGCTTCACTAGCCTCTTATTGCTGTTTGGATCAGCAGGGTCCTCCCAATTCTCCACAATGATCGGGGTGGTTCCGTCCCTGCCTGCAGAGGCTACCTCACATGGTGGGAGGTGCGTGTGAGGGCGACAGGCAAGCACCCGCACGCAAGTACAGGCAAGTGAACACACAGTTCAGCGCCTGAATAACCGATTCGCAGTTGGCACACTAATGGGCAGTGCACCAGTCAGGAGTGTATACCGCACCGGGGTCGTGGGCGAGGAAGAAGTCCTCCAGAGACTCCAAGACGCTGTCCAGACGGTTGGGCTCGGTCGGCCCCTCCACAACGCCCAGGGGAGCCCAGGTGTCATTCTTCGCGGCCATCCCGTCGTGCAGCTCCTGGAGCCGGATGCCCCAGATGAGGGCGCCATGCTGCTTGTTAACAAAGAGCTGACCACCGTCTGCCCCTGCACCGGGAGTCACCTCCTGAGGACACGGTTGCAGGCAAGTATCACGACAGGCACTCGTCTGAAGATCAGGACGAGGACACGCATGCAAAGGTGACGCACCTTAGCTCACGAGCACTGCAAACTCATCAGGTTTTATAGACGTCTCGTATAATTTGTTCCCACACCGGGCGTTCAGCTCGCGGCCGGCGGGCGAGTTCCCAAAGGACTCTGGATCCTCAAAAGCCTCCTTGCGGTGACTCAAGATGGCTGGCAGCATATCTGGCTTGCAGACGAGGTCCACAAAGGTGCCCTCATTCCCGAAGTAAAATGTGCTGCGCTTGGGGGAGACATGACCTCCCGGGCCACGCTTGAATCGGGGGTTGTTGCAACCCGGCCGCTGGCAGACCTCATCCGCATGGACCGCGTGTGAGTCACCCGGGATGTCTGGGAAGAGTTCCCAGCAAGCGTCACAGATGTGCCGCTCACAGTCATGGCTATCTTCGACAGCGAGTGCACAGCAGAGCATGTGCTACGATTTGGGGAACAGGTTTCCCTCTGGTAACAGCAGGAAATGCAACATCTGGCAGAATGAGTCCATGGCCGAATTCGTGATACGATGCTCTGATGCCAGCCTTGCCAGCCACACCGCAACCTCACGTACCTTGACCGAATGCCCGGCCACGATGGAATGTGCCAGGCGGAAGTTGAAATAGGCACCGGTGTCTCGCCTGGGCGCCTTCACTTTTTCCAGCGCACTGGTCTCGCAGATGTGGAGTGGTATTAACATCGAGCACGGGGGCTAGCGGTCCAGGTCATTCTGTTCTGCCATGCATCCCATTCGGCGGTTGCATTGCCATGCCACGATCGTCGTTTCAGATGGTAGGCACGACAGCGGCTGTGTGTGGTGCAGCTTCATGTGTCACAGGTGAGCCTGGTGGCGTCCGGCGGGTCGTGGTCGATTGGGTACAACCGACCATCGTGACGTCCGGTGTGTCTTGGTCGATTGTAGCCGTGCAGGGCCCACATAATGTGTTCGTGCTTGATGCGAGTCACCATAGATGCATTGCCCCAGAACATGGTGTGCATGTTCCGCAGGACCACAAAGACTCCACTGGGGAGAAACGGCGGACGTGCGCTGGGAGGAGGGAAGAGGGAGGGAGGAGGAGGGACGGGTGCGGGGGGGGGGGGGGGGGGAGCACCAGGGCGAAATGGGTGGAGGGGGGGGCGGCGGGGCGAGATGGGTGGAGGGGGGTGGGGGGGGGGGGCGCGCGACTTATGTCGTGGTCCAGCCATGCACAGGACTACGGTCACCATGCATGGAGTGGATGCACGGTGCTGATCCGGAGTGGCTATGGGACGCCATGCACCGATGGCTTACCATATGCACGAGCAATGCATGCAGATCGCATGCAGGCAGACATTGATTCTGATCGTAACCGTATGAGACGTTGATTGAACGCTTATATAGGCTCTACAGATCGTAGTGTAATCACTCTTCTTCTGCTAAGTCTCACGTGCTATATTCCAAAGACTGAGAGCGCACTGTCACAGCGGAGACCTGTACACCAGCCAGGTATGTGACAGCGCGACCCCCTGCGCACAGCTACGGCGTGCTTAGATCCCACAGTGCCTAAGGGCTGCGGTCCACTGGTTTACGAAATGGTATCGGTGAATGATTGTGGGGTTTCTAGCAATGTCTGTACGCTTGCGAGAGAGTCCAGGGGTCTGCGGCTACGGCTGAGCGTCCTGATGAGCGATTCACACCGCTCTAGCGTTTAGCTGTAGAGTCCGTAGAGAGACTAGAGTACACAGATGTATAACGCTACGGCTGGACTGCATTCTGTTAGTGTGCTGGTCTCGCAGAGAGGCCTACGGGTCTGCGTGTCCTGCGACATAAGATGGTCGTGTTGCAGGATGCCACCACGCCGTGAAGGTCCAACGGCATCTCGCCAAGGATCTATCGGTTCTGATGGCGGAGATGGAGATGAAGTCCGTCCTCGCCACCACACGCGCTCCACAGTGCGCCGCGAGCAGGCCGCGGAGGATCAGTTCATGCCCTACGGGGAAGAACATCGTGTTGGGGCCCACGGGTACCTCGACACAGGTCCTCTGCTGGACGCTATGCCGGGTAATGCTGATCCTACGGGGGAAGCAGGAGCTCAGGCCGCGGCGCACGGGGCGCAGCCAGCACACCTCGCAGCGCCAGCTGTGTGGACTGCGCAGCAGATACCGCCTCCAATACCGCAGCCTTCGCAGGCTGCGATATCATCGGGTGTAGCAGCTACGGCTGGATCGATTGATGTGAGTACGCTGGCGCAAGCGCTGTCGCTTGCCATGCCCAGGCCAGCACCGGGGAAGTCTTTAGTAGAGAAGCATAAGTTCCCGGTGTGGAACCACAAGTACGATCACTTCCGAATCTTTAAGAAGGAAGTAGAGAGTTGGGCTAAGATGGTAGGTGAGAGTAGCCTACTGATCAACGATCCACTTGCTCAGAGTGGTCATGCTCATGAGCAGGTTAAGCATTGGTTGTTTATTACCTTGCCGAAGGAGGATAGAGATTTCGTAGCAGACTGTAGCTTCGTCCATGAGGTCTGGTCGTTGCTGCATGCCAAGTACATGCCATCAGTGGAAGTAGAGATACAGAAGCTGTATCACCAGCTCAGTAGTGCCCAGCAGGCTGGCAAGCCGCTGGAGAAGCATGTGAATGAGGTGGTGGGCATAGTGAATCAGATGAGGGGGCTGGGAGAGACTGTGTCTGACCAGTTATACAGAGCACGGTTACTGGCAGTAGACAGGGAGTACAGCCTGTTGCAGCCTATGCTGCAGGCACTGCCAGTACAGCAGATAGTGTCTACGCTATTGACACATGCCCAGACCAATAGCAAGCAAAGTTCATCGCGGTTCCCACGGGATGATCGCGGTGGACAGCAGCGCTATGGGGGACGAGGGTACCGAGGTGGACGCCACGGCGGACGCCAAGGTTCACCCCCACAGGTAGCAGCAGTAGGAGCAGGGGCAGCAGGGGGAGCAGAAAAGCGTAAGTGCTTCAACTGTGATAAGCCTGGCCATGTGCAGAAGGATTGCCCTTTGCTTTCCGCAGAGGTCAAGCAGTTCCTGCAGAAGCAAGCAGGGCGAGGCCGTGGCAGAGGCCGCGGTGGCCCTCAGGTGGCTGTGGTTGACCTAGCGAAACTGCGAGCTGAATGTGCTGACGGGCCGTCTCCAAACATGCCGTATACATTCCTAATAGACAGTGGCTCAGACATCAACATCTGCTTTGATTATGACATGTTCTGTGAGATCAAGCCATCAGATGTGCCACAGTGTCAGCCCCTTGACCAGGGCAGATTGGATATGTATGGTGTGGGCACGATAAGGGCAACTCTGGGAGAGTATGTCAATCAGAAAGGAACTATCTGTCGTGATCCAGCCATGCACAGGACTACGGTGACCATGCATGGTGGCATACACAGGACTACGGTGACCATGTATGCGGGGAATCACGGTGCTGATCCGGAGTGGCTATGGGGCAGCCATGCACCGATGGCTGACCATATGCACGAGCAATGCATGCAAGATTGCGTGCCGCAGACATTGATTCTGATCGTATCCGTATGAGACGTTGATTGAACGCTTATATAGGCTCTACAGATCGTAGTGTAATCACTCTCTCTTCTACTGTCCTAAGACTCACGTGCATTCATCCTCCAACTGAAGGTACAGGCGCTGTCACGGACAGATACCTAAGACAGCAAGGTATGTGACAGCACCAACCCCTGCGCATGACGACATGCTCAGGATCCCACAGGCCTTAGGCCGCGGTCCACTGAATTACAACTTGGTATCGGTGATGATTGTGGGTATTCTTGTGATGTCTATTAGCATGCGGTAGAGTCCAGGGGGAACCTGCGGTTACGGCTGCACACTCCGATGAGAGTGCTACACCGCTCTAGTGTATAGCCGACCGTAGAGAGACTAGAAAAGCTAATGCAGAATGCTACGGCGGAGCTGCATTATGCTTGTATGCTGGTCTCGCAAAGATGCCTACGGGTCTGCGTTTCCTGCGACATATGGTGGTCATGTTGCAGGACACCACCACTCCGAAACGATTCAATGGCATCTCGCCAAGGGTCTATCGGTTCTGACGGTGTGGAGGGAGCAGTTAACCTTCCGCATCATCGCACGCGCTCTACAGTGCGCCGCGAGCAGGCCGCGGAGGGTCAGTCCATGCCCCACGGGGAAGGACAAGACGCTGGGACCTACGGGTATCTCAGTGTTAACCCTCTGCAGGCCGCCATGCCGGGCAACGCTGATCCTACGAGGAATGCGGGTGCTCAGGCAGCGGTGCACGGAGCGCAGGAAGTGCCACACGTTGCCCAGACAGCATGGGCAGCGCAGCAGATACCACCTCCGATACCGCAGCCTTCGCAGGCTGCGATGTCATCCGGGGCGGCAGCAACAGCCGGGTCGATCGATGTTGCAACTCTCGCGAGCGCACTGTCGCTCGTAATGCCTAAGTCTATGCCGGGAAAGTCGCTAGTAGAAAAGCACAAGTTCCCGGTATGGAACCACAGACATGATCACTTTCGGGTGTTCAAGAAAGAGGTAGAGAGTTGGGCAAACATGGTGGGGGAAAGTAGCCTGCTAGTAAATGATCCACTGGCACAGAATAGCCAGGCTCATGAGTCAGTCAAGCATTGGCTATTCGTAACATTGCCAAAGGAGGATAGGGATTTCGTGTCAGACTGCAGTTTTGTCCATGAGATGTGGGCACTGCTTCATGCCAAGTACATGCCTTCTGTCGAAGTAGAAATACAGAAGCTATACCAGCAACTCAGTGGTGCCAGGCAGGCGGGAAAGCCACTTGAGAAACATGTCAACGAGGTAGTTGGTATAGTGAACCAGATGAGGGGTCTGGGAGAAGCTGTGCCTGATCAGCTATACCGCTCTAGGCTACTGGCAGTGGACAGAGAGTATGCACTGCTGCAGCCGATGCTGCAGCAACTGCCAGTGCAGCAGATAGTGTCTACGCTGCTGACGCATGCTCAGAATAGCAGCCAGTCTGCCCCATCGCGATTCCCTCGGGATGATCGCGGTGGTCAGCAGAGATTTGGGGGACGAGGGTATCGTGGTGGACGCCACGGTGGTCGCCATGGTACACACCCAGAGGTTGCCGCAGTGGGAGCAGGGGGAGCAGATAAGCGCAAGTGCTTCAATTGTGAGAAGCCTGGCCATCTGCAGAAAGATTGCCCTTTGCTCTCCGCAGAGGTCAAGCAGTTCCTACAGAAACAGGCAGCTGCAGGGCGAGGCCGTGGCAGAGGCCGCGGGGGCCCTCAGGTGGCTGTGGTAGACCTAGCGGAACTGCGAGCTGAGTGTGCTGATGGGCCATCGCCCAATATGCCATACACTTTTCTGGTGGATAGCGGGTCTGACCTGAACATTTGCTTTGACTATAGCATGTTCAGCGAGATCAAGCCACCAGATATCACAGAGTGCCAGCCCTTAGACCAGGGCAGGCTTAAGATATATGGCATGGGCACTATCAGGGCGAATGTGGGGAAGTACGTGACAGTACAGGGCGAGCTGGTGCCTGTAGATATTGAGCTGGATCATGTTTACTGGGTGCCAGCCAGCCCGATCAATATCCTATCAACGACTGTGCTGAAGCGGTCGAACGTATACTTGCACACAGGCAAGGCAAACACAGTAGAGATGCCGGGTTTTTATGACCAAGCACAAACATTTGTGGGCAACTGTGAGCAGGGAGTTGATAGTGATGATAACCCCACATTGAGCTGGTGTTGCGGGACGGGCAGACCAATATGGGAACTGCGCCCTGCAGATTCAGGGACAGACTGGACCAGTGCCAATAACCTTTTCCACAGAAATAGGAAATGGGTTGGTGAGCAGGCGAGAATCGCTGCGGTAGATGGTGTACCTATTGGTCAGAGATCTTCTTACCAACTTGACCCAGCATTTCTGGTACATCTTTCGTTTCATCATGCGGGCAACCGGATTCTCAAACTAATGACTGAGAATCCAGACCTGTATGACCTCAAGTTGCCTAAACCCACGGGAGTAGCGCTTGAGTGTCATGGTTGCCACGTGGCGGAGCAGAGAAGTGGTGACAGAGCACGGCATTGGGGCAAAGTGACAGAGAATGCCTCGTATGCTGGAGAAGTATTGCATGCGGATCTGGCTGGACAGATTAAGCCAGTAGGCATAGGAGGAATGAACTACATCCTGGTAGTAGTGGATGAGTACAGCAGGTACTCACATGTAATCCCGCTGAAGTCGAAAAGCGGTGCTGCGGAGATGATATGTCTTCTGATAGAACGCATCCGCACTCAGATTGTCTATGACAAGGAGGTAGGGGTGCGTAGGCTGCACACGGACCAAGGAGGTGAGTTCAGCTCGAGTCAGGTGGCTCAGTACCTTGAGTGGCGAGGGATAGTGCACACGTTCACTGACACCGCCCAACATGAGTCAAATGGGTTGGTAGAACGAAAGATCGGTGTGCTGAACACGTCAGTGCGGGCGAGTCTGCTGCAGGCAGCAGTGCCTGCATTTCTGTGGCCGGAGGCATACATGTGCGTGAACCATGCACACAACCTGACGCCGAGCACAGCACTGGAGGGTGTGAGGCGGAAGGAGGCAAAGCAGAAGCTGGAGGATAGGTTTGTTGCCACCAGCTCTGAGCCATGGTCCACGAACGTGCAGCAGCGGGCTAAGCAGCTGAGAGTCAAGAAGGCTGCAGCGCATGCGCTGAGTCTGAATGAGCTGTGTGAGACGCTGGTTGCCAGGAGAGAGTTGGCATTTGTGGCACAGCACATGAGAAATGTGAATGTCAGAGAGATTGTGCCATACTTGTTGTGGTTTAGGAAGGTCAAAGAAGATGACTTCCGTCTCGTGGTGGCACAGGTGAAGCCGTTCGGGTGTCCAATGTATGTGTATCCAAGGAGGGAGCACTTCAGGCACCTGGAAGCGCGAGGAATCCTCGGTGCCTAGATGGGACCGGGTGGAGGTCCTCACATGGACAGGGTTTACGTGAAACGTGGATATGGGGGAGCAGTGCGGATGTACAGGCACACGGCTGCTCCACCTGCTCTAGTGAAGGATTTCGCGCAGCGATTTCACATGGCTGGGGAGGCTACGGCGGACCCAGTTGTGCTAGAGAACTATGAGCAGGGTGAGTTTGAGATCCTACCCGATCAGTACACCAGTGTAGTGCCGGAAGCTGAGTTCTTGCCCAACATGAAGAAGTGGGTGAAGAGCACTAGTGTGCGGGCAGTGCGTCCACCAGCCAGTCGTGAACACATGATGCCAGAGAGGGGCAGAAATGTGGATTGGGCTGAGGGGGAGCATCCGGGTCTGGGCCATCAACACTGGGAAGCAGGCAGAACGCTGCATAGGCGTTTCAAACCGACAGACGAGCTACCTGAGGGTGAGCCCGAGTTTCGCCTAGAGTGTTGGGTGCAGAGCTGCTGGCGCGACATGAGCGCTGGCACACACCAGAGATTAGTGAGGCAGTGGTTGCAGAGCGCTGCGATCATGCAGCGGCTGACAATGCTGCAGCGGTAGCACACTGGGACTATGATGCAGCAAACCAGCCGTCTGGGCCTTTACACCATGAGTTTAGGCCTGCAGAGACGATCCCTACGAGGGATAGGGCTGTGCTGCACATAGGGGACTGTGATATCCATCCGCTTCCAACTGATGAGGAAGTGAGTGATACTGAGTCTAGTGATGGAGGTGAGGATGACTCTGAGTCTGAGTCTAGATCCCGCTCGCGTTCAGCGGAACCAGTCCAGCGGTCGATGGGCAAGGAGCTGAGTGAGCCACCCCCACCTGTGCGAGCTGACGGTCACGGCGGCGGCCGAAGTCACCGCGGGTCCACGGTGTCAGGGCGTGATGACCGTGACAGATATGATGAGCCGAGGCATATATCTGGGTCTGAGGGCCAGGGGCAAGGCGAGCTACGGCATGTGCCTAGCGGAATAGCGACAGGAGGTGATGGCTCAGGGGGAGAGTCAGCACCAAGTGCCGCGAGGGGCAGCGGAGAACGTCTGGATCCGCCACATGAGGTGAGGGTTCGATGGGTTCCAAAGCCTTTTCACTTGATTCGCAAAGTCTTAAGACCTGCTGTCCATGCTGTGGGAGCAATTGTGAGTGATGTTGCTGTTGAGCGCATTTCCCCGGAGGAAGCACGTGAGCATGTGAGTGATGCTGCGAGCCCCACAGTAATGAATGATGATGTGAATGACGTCGGTGACTGTTCTGATGGAGTGTCAGCTGCAGCTGACAGTGTGCCTCCTGATGCAGAAAAGACGACGGGGCAGAAGGTGAATCCAAACGGTGGCCCTACTGCTAGCCTTAGTGAGTCCAGGCGTGCAGCTACCGTGAGGAAGAGGGTCGAGGCCGTAGTAGATGATCCAACGGTGCAGCAGGCCATGCGTGGTGCTCATCGTGAGAAGTGGATCACGGCAATGCTCGATGAGCTGACCTCCTTAAGAGAATATGATGTGTTTGAGCTGGTTGAGTGCCCAACAGGAGTGAAGCCTGTGACAGGCAAGTGGGTGCTTAAGATCAAGCGAGGAGCACAGGGTGAAATTGAGCGTTTCAAGGCCAGATACGTAGCCAGGGGATTTACGCAAGTGGAGGGCGTAGATTTCTTTGAGACATGGGCACCTGTGGGCAGTTATGCTACCTTCAGGGCTCTGTTATCAGTCTGTGCAGTAGAGGATCTAGAGACGAGGCATATAGACACTAAATGTGCTTTCCTGAATGGTGTTCTGGAGGAGGAAGTGTATGTGGCACAACCTCCGGTGCTGGACGATGGGTCTGGTATGGTGTGGCGTCTGAAAAAGGCGTTGTATGGTCTGAAGCAAGCTGCCAGGGAGTGGCACAAAGCGCTTGCAGAACTCCTGTTGAATATGGGTTTTGTGAGATCAGCCAGTGACCCTGCACTGTTCATTTGCAAAGTAGGACGTTGTCTTATTTTTCTGTGGGTCGATGATCTGCTGATTTTCGGTCACAGAGAGCAAATGGATGATGCCATCAGAAAGATCCTTGAGGCTTTTGAGGGTCGTGACCTGGGGGAGCTGGGATATGTGTTACACGGAGATGAACGCAATAGCCCGGCAGCGAGGGCAACGGAAGGAAAGTAGACGGCCAAAACCCCCGAAAGTAGACACCAGCAAAAAGCAATCACTCTCCCAGGCGAAAAAGCCACAACGAACCGACACAGCCGACACAACCACACCCACGCACCCACACGCACGCGCACTCCCGCACCCCTCCACTACGGCACCCGCGCCACAACCGCGCACAGCAACAACCACCACCGCACTACTGCCCACGCCAGCAAAACCAGCCACCACCGACCCCCCTACAGCAGCACCCCCACTCCATCCTGCCCCACTGGAGCATTCCATCACGGGCCCCCCGCACATGAGAGCCCGGGGGCGCACGCCCCCCACAGTGCAAGGCGTACCAGCCCTCCCCCTCCGGCCGCCCGACAGGGGCCTCGGGGCGGGGCGCGAAGGGCACTAGCGGCGCCGCATCACTCCCCCCACGGTGGCTCGCGGGAAGGTTCGGCGGGCCAACACGACCAGACGCGGGGCCGGCCTGCGCTGCTGCAGCCGCGGCACCCGGTCCAGCAAGGCGGCCAGCGACCGCCTATAGCACGTCCGACGGGACATCGTGGCCAGGCACCACCGCCCTGCCCGCCAGCCGCATACGCAGCGGAGCCGCAGCGAGGACCTGGCGCGTCACACCACGGCACAGAGTGGTGGAGAGTTCGCACATGGCATTCTGCAAGAACGCTCGCCTGGACACGGCCCCCGAAGCCGCAGCAAAGTCAGCGATCTTATTCAGGAAGGCGAACGCACCCGTGCCCACACGGCCAAACGTCTCATGCGACAGGGACACGAAGCGACATGCGCCTGTGCCGGAGCGGCCGTACTTGTCTCGCTTCCGGTCGTCCATCAGCTGGGCGGCAGCGCCTGGCGTGTTTGCCGCGGCGACGACCCGGGAGGGGGCCACCGGACAGGTCACGCACACATCGGCCACAACGGTGTCGCAGGGCAACATCACAAGCAGATCACCCCGTTCCGGGTCGCGCTGCGAGCGGGGGGGTAGCGGCCGGGCGCAAGCCGCGGCCGCGCGGCCCCGTCGACCCTCGGGCAGGCGTCGCGGCGGACTAGTGGCCACCGGGCCCACCTGTGGCAGGTGCTCACACCGCACCGCGCACTCGCCGGCCGGGGCGGCCGCCTTCACGGCCACTGCGGCGGCGGCGGCAGCTGCCGCGCCGAGCTCTCGCGCGCCCTTGTAACCGACAGCCGCCTCGCCGGGGACGTCTACGTCCATGGCGCCTGCCGTGTCGGCCGCGGCAGCCTTGACCTCGGACGAGGCAACAACGGCTGAGATGGCAGCAGCGACGAGTGCAGCCGCGGCGGCTGGTCCCTCTGAGGTGCCGTCCGCCGTGGCGGCGTCGCCGAGCGGGGCAGCGTTGTCCGCCGGTCCGGAGGGGCGCAAGGGGGCAGGCGGGGAATGCGCCAGCGTCTGGGTGCCACATGGGGTGGAAGGCACGGCCGAGGCGCTGGGGGCCGGGGTGGGTGGAGTGAGCGCACCAGCGGCAGCACAGCTGGCAGGCTCACAGGAGGGGCCGGGCGGCTGTGCGGGCGGCCGTGCGCCCGGCACATCCGGGTACTGCGGGAGGCTCTTGATGTTGGGCTCAAGAGACGTGGAGACGCCCGCCCGCATGATGAAGCGGCGCCATGCCTGCGTGATCGCATCATGGCGGGCGACCACCGTGCGCCACACCGCATTGCACACCAGGGCATGCGAACCATCAGCAGGCGATGCCCGGCCGCACACGCAGTCGCCGTCCGCCTCTGGGCCGGTGAACAGTGACTCACCTAGGCGCAAGCGCACATTCACGCGGAACTCTGTGGCAGTCAGCTCAGTCGCACCGGGCCTGGCTTTCAGGAAAGCTGAGGCCATCGAGCCTGCGCAACTATGCAAGCGCGCCTTGCTGGTAAGGCTGTGTTCGCGTGTTGCTGACGACGGGCTGCGCGTCCCTTGATCCAGCGCTGCAAGCAGCGCAGCCGCCCGGGCGTCAGAGTCGGCCCGGCCGACTGCATTCTGCAGCCGTGACATGCGGATGGCAGACCCCCCGCCGCTCAGGCCCGCCCATGCCGCGGGCTCGGCGGGGCACTCAGACAGCCCCGGGATGCTTGGCCACTGCTGGCGCAACTCTTCGAGAGTGTGGCGCATGGCGACGCCCGCATGGCCACGGAACGGCAGGCCTCGATCCGTCCCTTCTGCGAGGGCTGCATGGGCGAGTGCAGCGGACGACAGGCGAGCAGCGTCGGCAATGGGTTGGGTGAACCTGCGTAGGCCCATGCCGCCGTGGCGGTGGGGAAGCAGGGCTTGCAGGCACTGTGCATCCGTAAGGCTGGTCACATCCAGAATGTCGCCGAGGCCCTTCAGCAGCGCTGTCTCCACTTGGTGCAGCGGCTGCTCCAGAAACCGCCACTGCGTGCTGCGCAACAAATGGGATTCTCTATGCTGCAGGCAGTTGTGCATGACAAGCTATTTCACCTGAGGGGACAGTGGCAGTGCGGTCAGCTTCGCAATCTGCGCGCGAGTGGCTGCGCAGCGGCGGGAGACATGTGCTGTGACGAACTCATCGCTACCCAGCGGGGTGCCGCACACCACGATGCCGTCCGGGGCGACGCGCGCACCGAGCAAGGCGGCGACATGCGCAGCTGTGTCCGTGTCCTCGCAGTAGACGCTAGTCTTCTGCGGCTGGCACGGGTGCCTACCCATGATCAGTGCTGCGCCGGCGGCGACATCTTGCGGCCGTCCTTGCAGGTACGTGTCATCGTGGCATGCCGTGACCAGCGCTCCGCCGCTGACCTCGCTCGCTGCTCGCAGAGTCGGCTGATACGTCAGATTGAAGAGGAACGGCCCCATCGTGTCGCCCTGTCGCACGCCGGTCTCGCTCCACAGCACTTCATGTGCGCCGTCCGGGCGCCGCAGAAGCAGCGCCGATGCCTGTTGGTATGACATCCGCACGAATGGCAAGAGACCCGGGGCGTGCTGTGCAACGGCTGCCAGCATGGCGGTCCGATCGCACAGATTGAAGGCATTGCGGAGGTCCACTTGGACGGTCACAACATCGGGGTCATGAAAGTCAGGATACAGCGCATGGCCTGGTATCTCAGCACCCCCAGAGATGCCGACACCGGCCTGCAGCGGGGCAAACAGGCTGGCTGCATCCGGCAGCGTCGCCAGCGCGCAGATGCCCGCCAGGCGCATCAGCGACTCACCGATTGCGATGGGCCTGACGCCGCCTGCCGTCTTGGCGAGGGCGATCAGTCGGTTGGCTTGGAGGAGAGCCGTGTGGGGGATGCTCCCCGACAGGAGGTCATTGACAAAATGGCGCAGCGCGGCGCGGATGCGTGGGTCATGTAGTGCCACGGCGCGGATGTGCTCGTTTGTCCACCCACTGGGCCCTGCTGCCGTGCCCCGCGACAGGTTCAGCACGATCTGATGGAATTGTTCCTCCCCGATCACTGCGGCGGGAGGCGGGAGGTCAGCGGTGTGCGGCAGAACGGGCGGGGGGGCAGACGGGTGCAGCTCCCGCAACGCTGCTATAGTGGCCGCATCAACGGCTGCCAGCGGGCTGCTGTCCAGGCAGCGGGCCGCGCGCCCGTCATTGCCGTTGCGGCAGTGCCTATACATGCGCCCGGCCAGCTCATGGTCAGCCAGCAGCGCTGTCCGAGTGCGCTGGGGCTTCGCATCGGCGTCAGTATCAGCCGGCGCGGCAGCACGTCGGCGTTTATGGAGGTCACGGATGCGCGCCAGGACCCGCCGGCGCTGCCCGCTGCCGCCGCGGTTGTCCCCAAGCAGCTCGGTAGGGAGCATCAATAGCTCAGTGATGTGCTGCTGCTTGCTCGCATCATGCTCGCGCTTGACGGCATCGTGGATGGCCTCCAGGCAGTCGGCCGCGGCCGCGGCAAAGACATCAGTGACCGACCTGGGGAGTTCTTGAGGCACCCTGACGTCGCGGTATGGCGTAGCCACGCCCGGAGAGGAAGCCTCCTCCACGGCTGGTGCGGTTGCCGCCGGCACCCCGGCGGAGTCTGTGCCGACGTCCTGCATGACGCTGTCGGCGGGCGCGGAGCCGATGCGCAGGCCGGATAGGCTTGACTCGGCCAGGCCCGATGGCGGCGCGGGCGGACGCGGCTGGGCGTTGAGGCTGGGCTGCGTGCCTTCAGGGGCGACCATGGCGTGGTTCCCTACGTGAGCAGGGCTGACTAGCGTGGCAGGCGCAGGCAGACCGGTGGACTCGGTCGGTGTTGGCCACGCACGCTGGCCGTTGCCGGCAGCGGTGTCATGCATGACATCTGGTGCCGCAGTGGGGGTCGCGGCGGTCGGGCTGGCAACTGCGCCGGCGTCATGCATGATAGTATCACATGGGGGCGGGGCAGGCGACGGCGGGACGTCACCTGAAGGTTGACGGCCGCCTGCCGACCCGCCGTTCCCGTGGTACTCGCCATTCACGGCCAGGAGGTGCTGCGCGAGGCGGCTGGCGGGCGGCAGGCTATGTGGCCGGACATTGCTTCCCCTCCCATCTGCAGCCGGCGCTGACGCAGGCCCCGAGGCGGCCTCGCGGGGTACCAGGCCGCAGCGCGTGACCGACTGCGAGCGGGGACGGGCTGTCGAGTGCGGAGTGACGGGCGCCGGTTGTGCCGGAGGCTGGGTGCGGCGGTGAGCAGGCTGTGCGGGGCCAAGGCTGCACTGTGCTGTGGGGTGCCCTGCAGTGCTATTGCTGCGCCGTTGGGGGTTCGACGGGCACCGTTTCTCGTGTGCGCCCAGGCCGAGCCGCGAGTACACTTTCGCACAGAAGTGACACGTGGCTCCGTTCAGCTGGGCGAGGTCTGCTGTCGAGAACGTGTGACCAGCGTGCTGCCTGCGGCAGTGCTGCAGTAGCTGCTGCGGCGACCCGAACAGAGTGCCGCAGCATGGGCACGGCTTGCGCGGAATCACAGCGGACGATTTGCTGATTCGATGCTGAGTGGGTTGGACCGCCGTCCAACGCTTGCGCGGATCCATGGCCAGATCGCGCAAGCCAGAAAGTGGTGCTGTACACCTGGTGCAGGCGCACCCACAGAAGGAGTAGGCTCAGGCGCTGGGGATCCTGTCGTCGAGACTACGAACGCCTAGTTGTATGCAGTATATTGACCTACTTGCGAGGGCTATGCGCGTGCTGCGCGCTCGGAAGGCTGGCAGGCGCGCGCTGCTACGCGGGCAGCCTTCACCGCAGTGCCAACTGAGCAGCGCAGAGCTCAGCCGGCGAAGAGACTATCAATACTGACAGAAATTAGCATCTGAAGCAGTCAGAATCTCCACTCGTGGCACGCCGTGGCGCGGACATGGGAGGTGACCATGCAGACGAAGACGTCGCTCGACGCCGCTGGGATATGTGTTGGGCATGGAGGTCATACGTGATCGAACTGCTCGCACTATCACCTTCACACACAGAAAGAGCATCAGGGACATGCTAGAGAGATTTGGCATGAGTGAGTGCAGACGGGCGCCAACTCCGTTGGTACCAAAGCAGAAAATGTTTAGTCTGAAGGAAGATCCTAGCCAGGCGAAGGCTACAGACACAGAGCATAAGAGGTTTATGCAAGCCGTAGGAAGCATCCAGTATGTGGCAGTTGTGTCGCGTCCAGACATTGCGTTTCCGGCTAATGTCTTGGCCAGGCATATGGCTGGGAGTGCCAAATGTCATTGGAATGGTGTCCTTCACGTACTGAGATACCTGCGAGGGACCATAAACTTTGGCTTGACCTTTAGTGGCTCCAATGGGGGATGTGAGGTGTTGGAAGCATTTACGGATGCTGACTTCGCTAATGGTGCTTGCTTGAAGAGCGTGTCAGGAGTAGTAGTCCGGATGCATGGGAACTGTGTGTTCTGGCGTTCGAAGAGGCAGACTATTGTGGCTGGTGATACAACTGAGGCAGAGCTCATAGCAATGAGTTCAGCAGCCAATGAGGTGATGTGGGCTAAGCAGTTGTGCACTGATCTTGGTTTGTCGGCTGTGAAGCCAACGCTGTGGGGCGACAACAAGAGTGCCAACTTGCTAGCAGTTAACCCCATCTCTAGTGACCGCTCTAAGCACATCAGGGTCAGGGACCTGAGGGTCCGACAGTTCGTAGAACTCGACGAGTTGACTATCAGCTGGGTTAGCACGGTAGACATGCTAGCTGATATGTTCACTAAGGTGTTGGCAGGACCAGCACTAGCAAAATTCAGAGATAGACTGTAGCTTGCGGTAGTATAAGCTTAGTCTAGGGGGAGTGTCGTGATCCAGCCATGCACAGGTCTACGGTGACCATGCATGGTGGCATACACAGGACTACGGTGACCATGTATGCGGGGAATCACGGTGCTGATCCGGAGTGGCTATGGGGCAGCCATGCACCGATGGCTGACCATATGCACGAGCAATGCATGCAAGATTGCGTGCCGCAGACATTGATTCTGATCGTATCCGTATGAGACGCTGATTGAACGCTTATATAGGCTCTACAGATCGTAGTGTAATCACTCTCTCTTCTACTGTCCTAAGACTCACGTGCATTCATCCTCCAACTGAAGGTACAGGCGCTGTCACGGACAGATACCTAAGACAGCAAGGTATGTGACAACACCAACCCCTGCGCATGACGACATGCTCAGGATCCCACAGGCCTTAGGCCGCGGTCCACTGAATTACAACACTATCTTGCCAGTAGACATAGAACTGACGAATGTCTATTGGGTGCCTGCCAGTCCTATCAACATCCTGTCGACAAAGGAGTTGAAATTATCTGAGATATACTTGCAGACAGGCAAGCATGCGAATCGGGTAGTGATGCCAGGTTTCCATGACCAGGCCCATGGGTTCCATAGGAACTGTGAGTGGGGTGAGGATGAGGATGGTGGTCCTACTCTGACATGGCTCTGTGGGAAAGGTAGGCCAATATGGCAGATGCAGCCGGTTGACAGTGGAGCAACCTGGACAAGTGCGAATAACCTGTTCCATAGGAATGAGCAGTGGGTACGTCGCCAGCAGCAAGTCGCTGCAGTGACTGGTGTATCAAGTGGTCAGGGATCTTCCTTCCAGGTTGACCCATCATTCCTAGTGCATATTGCCTTTCACCACGCTGGCAATCGGGTCCTAAAGTTGATGCGAGACAACCTGGATCTATATGACCTCAAGTTGCTGAAACCTACGGGGGTGGCGCTTGAGTGTCACGGTTGCCATGTGGCTGAGCAGAGAAGTGGCGATAGGGCACAGCACGGAGGCAAAGTGACTGAGAATGCCACCTATGCTGGAGAAGTGTTGCATGCTGACCTAGCAGGGCAAATCAAGGCAGTGGGGATCGGGGGTATGAATTACATCCTAGTTGTGGTGGATGAGTACTCTAGATTTTCTCACGTGATCCCGCTGAAGTCCAAGAGTGGGGCTGCGGAGATGATATGCCTGCTGATTGAGAGAATCCGCACTCAGATCGTATACGATAGAGAGATTGGGGTGCGGAGGCTGCACACTGACCAGGGTGGTGAGTTCAGCTCTAATCAGCTGGCTCAGTACCTAGCGTGGCGTGGCATTGAGCACACTTACACTGCCACGGGCCAGCATGAGTCCAACGGAATGGTGGAGAGAAAGATCGGTGTGCTGAACAAGAGTGTGAGGGCCAGCCTGCTGCAAGCGGCTGTGCCTGCATTCCTGTGGCCAGAGGCGTACATGTGTGTGAACCATGCGCAAAACCTGACGCCCAGCACTGCTCTAGAGGGTGTTAGGCGGAAGGAGGCCAAGCACAAGCTAGTAGAGAGGCATGTGCAGCACAGTTATGAGTCATGGGCAACGAATGCGGCCATGAGGGTGGCTCAGCTGAAGTCCAGGCGAGCCAAGGCCCAGGAGATGGGCCTGCAGGCTTTGGCCGATGCGGGGATGGCCAGGGGCGATGCAAAGTTCGTGGCCATGTGTGTGAAAAATGTGGATGTCAGACAGATTGTGCCATATCTGTTGTGGTTTCGGAATGTGAGTGAGGACATGTTCCGTCTGGTGGTGGCCCAGGTGAAGCCTTTCGGGTGTCCGATGTATGTGTATGCCCGGAGAGAGGATTTCAGGCACCAGGACGAGAGAGGAGTGCTCGGTTTGTATATGGGACCGGGTGCAGGTCCTCACATGGACAGAGCTTACGTGAAGCGAGGGAATGGGGGAGCAGTGCGTATGTATAGGCACTCAGCTTCTCCACCAGCTCTGCTGAGAGAGTTTGCGAAACGTTTTCACATGTCGGAGCAAGCTACGGTGGATCCGGTCGTGTTAGAGAACTATGAGCTGGGAGATTTTGAGATCATGCCTGATGAGCATACTCGAGTGGTACCTGATGCTGGGTTCTTGCCCAACATGAAGAAATGGTTGAAGTCAACTAGTGTTAGGGCAGTGCGACCACTAGCCAGTAGATATCACATGATGCCAGAGAGGGGCAGAAATGTGGATTGGGCTGAGGGGCAGCATCCAGCGCTGGGGCACACACACTGGGAACCAGGCAGGCAGTTGCATCGGCGCTATGTGCCGGATGATGAGTTGCCTGAGGGTGAGCCGCCGTTTTCACCGCGTGTTTTAGGCTCTGAGCTGATAGCCAGGCATGAGCGGTGGCACACGCCTGAGATCAGTGAGGCAGTGGTGGCAGCGAGTTGCGCTTACACAGCCGAGGATTGTGTGAACAGGGTGCCACACTGGGAGTACGATGCGGCTCAGCAGCCGTCTGGTCCGTATAATGCTGAGGACAGACCTATAGATGTGATCCCTACGCGGGATAGAGCTGTGCTGAACATGAGTGCATGCCGCATTGAGCCACAGGGTAGTTAAGATGATGTGTCTGAGGGAGACGAGACTCCGGGGTCTGAGACGTACTCAGAGGAGTCTGACCCCTCAGCATCCCAGTCCAGGTCGCGCTCGCGTTCACCGCAGCGAGTCCAACGGTCGATGGGCAGGGAGCCGGGTGAGCCACCCCCACCTGCGAAATCTGATAGCCACGGGAGGTACAACCGAAGGCAAGGGTCAGCGGTGTCAGGACGTGCAGTACGCTGGGAGCACGATGAGCCACGGCATGTGCCACAGCGTGTTGATAGTCAGGGGCAAGGCAAGCTACGGCATGTGCCTAGTGGGGAAGAGGCAGGCGGCGCTGGCTCAAGGGGAGAGTTAGCACCAAGTGCCGCAGGAGGCAGCGGAGAACATCTGGACCCACCACCAGAGGTGAGAGTTCGATGGGTTCCAAAGCCTTTCAAATTGATTCGCAGAAACTTAAGACCTGCTGTCCATGCTGTGGGAGTCAATGAGAATGATAATGCTGCTGTTGAGCGCATTTCCCCGGATGATGCACGTGAGCATGATGATGCTGGGAGCTCCACAGTAGTCCATATGGAGAGTGACGTCGGTGACTTGGCGGATGGAGTGTTTGCTACGGCTGACAGTAAGATTCCTGATGCAGAAAAGACGACGGGGCAGGAGGTGATTCCGAGCAGTGGCAAGACTGCTAGCAGCAGTGAGTCCCGGTGTGCAGCTGCTGCGAGGAAGAAGGGCAAAGCTGTGCTGGACGATCCAACGGTGCAGCAAGCCATGAGAGGCTGCCATCGTGAGCAGTGGATCATAGCAATGCTTGATGAGTTGACCTCCTTAAGGGAACACGATGTGTTCGAGCTAGTCTGGTGCCCAGCAGGAGTGAAGCCTGTGACAGGCAAGTGGGTGCTTAAGATTAAGCGAGGAGCACAGGGTGAGATTGAGCGATTCAAGGCTAGATATGTAGCCAGGGGGTTTACGCAGGTAGAAGGCGTAGATTTCTTTGAGACTTGGGCGCCTGTGGGTAGCTATGCTACTTTTAGGGCTCTGTTGTCTGTCTGTGCTGTGGAGGATCTGGAGACGAGGCACATAGACATTAAGTGTGCTTTCCTAAATGGTGTTCTGGAAGAGGAAGTGTATGTGGCACAACCTCCTGTACTGGACGATGGGTCTGGTATGGTGTGGCGCCTGAAAAAGGCGTTGTATGGTCTGAAGCAAGCTGCCAGGGAGTAGCATAAGGCGCTTGCAGAGCTCTTGCTGAGAATGGGCTTTGTGAGATCAGCCAGTGACCCTGCACTGTTTATTTGCAAAGTAGGACGATGTCTTATTTTCTTATAGGTCGATGATCTGTTGATCTTCGGTCGTAAGGAGCAGATGGATGATGCCATCAGTAGGATCCTTGAGGCATTTGAGGGTCGTGACCTGGGGGAGCTGGGATATGTGCTGGGTATGGAGGTCATACGTGATCGGTCTGCTCGCACTATCACCATCACGCACAGAAAGAACATCAGGGACATGCTGGAGAGGTTCAGTATGAGTGAGTGCAGAAAGGCACCAACGCCGTTGGTACCAAAGCAGAAAGTGTTTAGTCTGAAGGATTATCCTAGCCAGGAGAAGGCTACTGTCGCAGAGCATAAGAGGTTTATGCAAGCCGTAGGAAGCATCCAGTATGTGGCTGTTGTGTCGCGTCCTGGTATTTCCTTTCCGGCTAATGTCTTGGCCAGGCATATGGCTGGGAGTGCGAAGTGTCATTGGGCTGTTGTCCAGCATGTACTGAGATACCTGCGAGGGACCATAGATCTTGGCTTGACATTTAGTGGCTCCAATGAGGGAAGTGCGGTGTTGGAAGCATTTACGGATGCTGACTTCGCCAATGGTGCATGCTTGAAGAGTGTGTCAGGAGTGATAGTCCGGATGCATGGGAACTGTGTGTTCTGGCGTTCGAAGAGACAGACTATTGTGGCTGGTGACACGACTGAGGCAGAGCTTATTGCGATGAGCTCAGCAGCCAATGAGGTGATGTGGGCAAAGCAGTTGTGCACTGATCTTGGGTTGTCGGCTGTGAAGCCAACTCTGTGGGGTGACAACAAGAGTGCCAACTTGCTAGCTGTGAACCCCATCTCTAGTGACCGCTCTAAGCACATCAGGGTGAGGGACCTGAGAGTCCGTGAGTTCGTAGAACTTGATGAATTGACTATCAGCTGGGTTAGCACGGTAGACGTGCTGGCTGATATGTTTACAAAGGTGTTGGCAGGACCAGCACTGGCAAAGTTTAGAGATAGACTACAGCTTGCGGTAGTACAAGCCTAGTCTAGGGGGAGTGTCGTGATCCAGCCATGCACAGGACTACGGTCACCATGCATGGAGTAGATGCACGGTGCTGATCTGGAGTGGCTATGGGACGCCATGCACCGATGGCTTACCATATGCACGAGCAATGCATGCAGATCGCATGCAGGCAGACATTGATTCTGATCGTAACCGTATGAGACGTTGATTGAACGCTTATATAGGCTCTACAGATCGTAGTGTAATCACTCTTCTTCTGCTAAGTCTCACGTGCTATATTCCAAAGACTGAGAGCGCACTGTCACAGCGGAGACCTGTACACCAGCCAGGTATGTGACAGCGCGACCCCCTGCGCACAGCTACGGCGTGCTTAGATCCCACAGTGCCTAAGGGCTGCGGTCCACTGGTTTACGACAACTTAAGCCTATGCGCGAAGCTCGGCCAGTGTAGCTAGTGTGCGTGCCTCATTCAATCCGCAGGTGTGAAACGGCTGTGATGGAGAAGCGCCCAGCCGAATCTCCCAGCCTGAAGATCTTCATGTGAAATACGGCCACAACATGGATAATGCGGGTGTTGAACGTGCTGGTTGCGAACAGCAGCTTGCTATAGCTACTAGTGTTAGCCGGCATCATGAAATGCGCAAATGCAGTGGCCCAAACGCATTAGTATGCACTTACATCGAGGGGCTCTGATCCAGTGCACCAAGCGAATGTACTGGATTCTAGAGTCACATGCTACCCAGCAGATGCGAGCCGGCCACGTGATCACCTGGCACAAACTGCGCACCCGTGAGCCGTGCTACCCTGGACATGGTTTGTCTGATCACAAACCCGTTTCCTTTCACTGTCGTCGCACTGAACTCCCGCAAGGAGCTCTCAATCCAGCGAGCCTTTGCTCGCTTGTTGAATGGCCCAATCAACGACACCGCCAGCGTGTTAAGATACCGCATGGCATGCGACCGTAGTCTGCCATATGTCTCGTGCACGCATTAGTATGCATCCATATATGGCAGTGTACAAAATATGCTCTCTTGGCATGTGCTGGTTTTTGGCCAAGCTGCATCTTGGTTGAGCGACGGACTTTTGACAAAATGAGTGCCCGAGTCGGAGATCTGCGAGAGATTTGCACAGTTGGTAAATGTCTGCATCAGTGTGACACGATAAATGGCAGTGCATGTCTATGTGGTATTGTGCGCTTGTGATATGGCAGAGAAGCAAACAGTGGTCTAATTGCGAAACTCCTCTGCATTGGATAGTGACGTACATGGTAAACCATACGTTTTTGCAGCTCCAACATGAAGGTATTAAAAAACCTCACTGTCACCTCCAAAGTGGACATGACACCTCTAATCACAATGCTGCTAGGTACCAGTCAGCGCTGAAGCCGTTACAGAGTATTCATCCACTTTGTTAGCCTGCGATATTGTACAGGCAGGTATATGGTGCACTGCTTTCCAGCTTCTCCGGGCTTAATAGTGCTGTGACCACTGTGACATTGATCGGAGTGTGGCAGGGGTAAAGATCATTTCGAGTGGCTCCATTTAGTGGCAGGGCTGGTTCTTGCCAAAGGAAGCCACTGGATCAAATTCATGCATGTGCTTGTTAAAATTCTGCACTTGAAGGTGGATGCAGACACTGTATCACAGCCGTTACTTCAAACATGCACATGCAGGCAGCATATTCGACATGCAGTGGTGTGAGCAGTGCGCAGAAGTGTAACAGGAGCATGGGCTCGAAGTGTACAACCGATTACACTCCAAATGATACTTGCCAACACACAAGTGTTTGCTGATCAGACATCAGTGTGTTGGGGAAATTGTCTACAATGCAGAAGGTTGTGCCAAGAGGTTCAGTTAAAGGCAAGTATAGGTATTACATGTCACAATCCATATGCAATAATGACGTAGTCAGCAGGTACACATGCTAACCGGTGCACATACTCTCACCATAAGCCACGCACGATCACTTGATAACCCCCACCCACATTGCACACATGGATGTTAATGTCGTGTTGATCAATCCACCACCCACATTGCACACAACTCCCCGGCACAGTGAACGGGATAACAGTTAAAAATTGCTTTGAGACACAGTGTCATGGCACAAAAGGCATGGCACAGCCCAAACACCGCCTCAGGGTGCACTTGAGGCAGACAAGAGGAATGTACCAGGCCAGCAAGGCAACTTCTTCAGGCAACAGCTTCCAAAGCCAGCAAACCACACCAGACTGATGTTGATTTGGTTTACAACCCATGACCCTTAACTCCCCCCGGCTAGGGGCATGAGCTGCATGTGCAACACGGTCCTGCCTCAAGTTCAGCTATGCCGATGAATGGCGTATCTGCAAACATGCATGTGCACCCACCTCCAGCTTCACTGCACATAGGACTTGCGACTTCGCCGCCGCAGACGAAGCGACAGAGGCTGGCGCAATTATTGTCGCAATTGCTGCCTGTGCTTGGCGTGATTTCATCCACCACGCAGGCGGTGACATCATTTCCGCAGCCACCCACACAAGGGGAAAAGCAAACACTGCACTGCCCGAAAGCATCACAGCCGCACGTCGCATCTGGTTTTGCAAATCGGTTGACGCAAGGAGTCGCCTCTGACATCTGCACGCAATGCATGTACTTGCTGGGTTCCATGCATGCAATACATACAGATCCTCACCTGTTTCAGATGCATCCTCATGCACAGGAGGAGTGTATCACATACATTCCAAGCGGATTCGACCACTTCAGCTGTAGGTAGTACACATGGTGTGCACAGTTTGCAGAATGACTACTCACAGTTTATTGTATTTTATTCATTGAGGTAATAAAATGTGCCAGTGTGACAATGTGTCAGCGAGACACAACGACTAGTGTCTGTCTATCAAAATCACATGATACCGGCTGGCACCGTCGGCAAGCTGCATCAACATAGACCAGCAGGACTGATGTCAGGCCAATGAATGTGATGGGAGCATGAGATGAATCGTGCATACATGGGTAAAAGTCCCGCACGGAAGGTGGGCAGGAGAATCGCCCATTGTACACAGGGCAGCGTCGGACGGTATTCCTACACCATGCACCAACTGCATGACTGCTGCTGCAGCACCGGGTTCAGTGGAGAGCATGTGCTCGGCCTTGGCCAAGCCCATGGGGCCTCACATAAGCAGCAGGCATCATTGACTATGTCATACGCAGTGGTGGATCCGCACAGTGGTACAAGAAGGTGTCACCCCGGTGAGATCGCATGTTTGGCAGTCGCCGGGGCAAAGCTCCTTTCCCACGCAGTCGCCCCCAGCTCTGCAGGCGTCGTATTCGGTGCAAGGGTCATTGTCGTCACACACGCTGTCCTCCAAAATCATCTCCTGCACCGCATGCATAGTGCACACTGAGCGTAAGGTAGGCAGAAAGCCAAAGATAGTAGAAAGCCAAAGGTCACAACCAGGTTGCATTGCCCTGCTAGAGACATGGAAAAACATGCTAGCCAGTGAAACTTATAACAGGCATCATTGTTTGTGTCAGGTAGCACAGGATACATGCATAAGACCATATATAATTGACAGAGGAGTACACCCTTGACCACAGCCATGCAAAACCAGATCAAGCAGCAGCTGTGGACGCACTTTGCAACCTGTGTCTTCGTCACACACAATTGCGCTGCACCCTGCATCCGCAGTCAGCACGGTATTGGCGCAGACATCCGCGGCTGTTGCATCCGAAATGCACAATCCGTCACTGCACACCTCCGGCCCGTTGCAGAAGACGCCATCTGTGCAGATGCCGCCGTTGTTGATGGCCTCTACGATACACTCATCGTTTGTCTCATCACAAGCGGGCCGGGAACAGGCCGTGACGGGACTGAAGTCATCGCATGGCTCTGTGTCTGCCGCAGCACAGACGCCCACTGTGCAGATCTCGGCGCCGTTGCAGAACATGTCATCTGCGCAGCTGCCACCCTCATTGATGGTCTCCACGATACACGCAATGTTTGTCTCATCACAAGCCGGCCGGGAACAGGCCGTGACGGGACTGAAGTCATCGCATGGGTCTGTATCTGCCGCAGCACAGACGCCCGCTGTGCAGATCTCGTCGCCATTGCAGAACAAGTCATCTGCGCAGCTGCCACCCTCATTGATGGGTTCCATGATACATTCATCGTTTGTCTCATCACAAGCGGGCCGGGAACAGGCCGTGACGGGACTGAAGTCATCGCATGGGTCTGTGTCTGCCGCAGCACAGACGCCCGCTGTGCAGATCTCGTCGCCATTGCAGAAGAGGCCATCACTGCAGCTGCCACCCTCGTTGATGGCCTCCACGATACACGCAATGTTTGTCTCATCACAAGCGGGCTGGGAACAGGCCGTGATGGAACTGGGGTCATCGCATGGGTCTGTGTCTGCCGCGGCACAGACGCCCGCTGTGCAGATCTCGTCGCCATTGCAGAAGAGGCCATCACTGCAGCTGCCACCCTCGTTGATGGCCTCCACGATACACGCATCGTTTGTCTCATCACAAGCGGGCCGGGAACAGGCCGTGACGGGACTGAAGTCATCGCATGGGTCTGTGTCTGCCGCAGCACAGACGCCCGATGTGCAGATCTCAGCGCCATTGCAGAAGAGACCATCACCGCAGCTGCCACCCTCATTGATGACATCCACGAAACACCTATCGTTTGTCTCATCACAAGCGGGCTGGGAACAGGCCGTGACGGCACTGTAGTCATCGCATGGGTCTGTGTCTGCCGCAGCACAGACGCCCGCTGTGCAGATCTCGGCGCCATTGCAGAAGAGACCATCACCGCAGCTGCTACCATCGTTGGTGGCTTCCACGATACACACATCGTTTGTCTCATCACAAGCGATCTGGTTGCAGGACGGGTTGGCATCTCCCAGCGATGGTCCGGCACAGGGATCGGACCCCTCCGGTATACACTCTCCGGCGGCATTGCAAACGTCCACTCCATCACAAAATGCGCCGTTACTGCACGACCCTGTCGTACGTGTTGGCTGCATAGAACCGGTAGCCGTCATTGACAGCCGACGCCAAGGGGAACACAAAGCGGAATATGTCAGTGACAGAGACCGTAGGCGACTGCGGCGCTCATGCTGTGTGTTATGCGGTGTGAGGCGACACATAACAGCTTCCACAGGCACCAGAGGACTCACGTTGCAACATAGGTGTCGAGTGCAAGTATATCACACTCCAGGCCGTAGCAATGCGGAGGGAAGAAAGTAGGTGTGGACAGCAGGGCCATAGACTGCACAGGCTAGTCCCTCACCAACCGGGATGCATTCGTGTAACATGCGATATACCCACCTCAAACCCATTTCAGAGGGCCGTGATGATACAGGCCCATGTGTACCACGCGCTCAGACACATACAGAATTTTGACCTGCAGCTACGCCTGTGGATGGGCTGCATGTACATTCAGACGGCAACCGTGTACATGCATGTGCAGCCCTTCAGCTTGTGTAGAAGCAGCGGGCTGTGTGTTACACAGTGATAGATCTAGGACTCAGCAGCGCCGAGGCAACAGACCAGGCAACATGCAGCGGGCTGTGACACGTGCTGGTGCGGATCGCATGTAGGAGTCTACGCATGACAAGGCACAGCCATGGCCGGGACACGCACAGACAACAATCATCAGGTAGCTGCCAGACACACGACACACATGATTCGATACACACACACCCATCGCGACGCGCTGTTGTTCAGAATGGGCTTGCAGACCATGACTAGTGCATGGGTGTCTGGGATGACAGCCGTGGCGGACAGAATCCGCCCGGGCGCTGAGTTGTCAGGTAGTGCATCAGATGAGCTACTGGTATAACTAGCATAACGTCATGCTATCGCACACCCGTCCAGGCAAGGGGGTGCTTTACAGGTGATCTATGCCAGGGGGTGCTTTACAGGCGATCTACCACGCCACGCAGAGCCACCAACTGCAGCAGGCAGGGGCAGGATGCGCACCGTGACGATGAAGGAGCACATGGCGCACAGCTGATTGGTGGAGGAGAAGCAGCTCCCCGGCACGTCTCCGAGAGGGGTCCCGACCTTGCCCTTCTGGAGTGATCCATCGTGCACATACACACAGAAAGGCGTACCGTTGCAGCTGTCGGCGGAGTAGGTGGTCAGAACGTCCGAAAAGAGCATCGTGCCAGGCGCCACCTCTTCAACCTTCCTGCCATTACATTCAGTGCATGCGCCATTTTCGTCGACCGGGCTCCATGTGATGAACCCCACCGCCGAGCTCTGCACGTGCAGCGGTCAGGTCGAGACCATCAATGCTTGCAAACAGTGGAAGCCGCAACGCATGTAAGGTTTTGTTGTGTTTTGCACTGTGATATAACTAGGACTCAGCAGCGCCGAGGCAACAAAGCAGTCAACAGGCGCTATGGTGAGCTTTCCAAGGTGGCTGGCATATCTCGCCGGCGAAATCCAAGCAGGCATACAAGTGCTGGGCTCGATATGAGGCATACCTTGAAGCATTGCGAGATGTCAACGGTCCATGTGCCGGACGGGTCAATGGTCACTGTCTGGCCCCCATTGTTGAAGCAGACTTCCGCATTTGAGGGACAATCATCCCTTTTATTCCCTTTGCAGGTGCCTACATATACAAGAAGAGTGTCACACGCACAGTCACTGAACAACAAAAAAACACATGTCACAGGAGAAACCAGGGCAAACAGAGCAGATTAAGCAGTCCAGAGCTGACATAAGGGGTCCAATTCGCACATTTCTTTGGTAGAACAAGAGCCACAACTAAGAGCATGTGCCATGCCCCTCAAACAAACAGATAGCCAGCACGTGACAGGTGCCACTGTGTTACACGCAAGGCAGTTAGCCGCAACAGCAGGCAAGCTTAGAAGGACAAGCTTAGAAGGACCGGGTTCCCTCGCAGGCAGTGACAAGCAGCAACAGTCACCAGGAGCAAAGCCACAAAGAACGGACACAACTGACACTGTGTCATTGACAGGCCCACTACCACAGCTAAGGCTATCCTCTATCTCACTGTAAGCAAGACAGGCAGTTACACCAGCAGGGTAGACAGCTGATATTGCAGCATGGCTAAGTAACTGCATGCAGTCAAGAGATCTGCGGTAACTCTGCAATGCAGTCTTCCATGCCAACGTCGCACAAACACTTCTTTGGCGGGAGGAATCACCTGAATTCTGCTGCGCAGTGCTGGGGGCAGCCAGTACAAGCAGCGCCAGCGCAATTGTACCTACCAGCGCAATTGTACCTACGGAGGACTTGAAAAGCATGGTGACAGAAGAGGAGGACAAAGCCTGGATGCCAAGATGTCACAAAGAGGCTGTCCTGGATCTATCACTGTGTAACACAAAGAGGCTGTGCCCTGCATGCATAGCGTGGATTCAAAAACATGCTGTGCAAGCTAAAGATTTCTGTATTACAGCAGTGAGTCTGTCACAGGACAGCTCCAATACTTCCCAATTGCCACGTGAGCTTACGGATCTGCAGTATAAACTTTAGCTTCAGCCAACAGTACCACACAACAGTGCTCCTGCTGGGTCCTAGATCTTTCACTGTGTCCACCTGGGCCGGCAACGCAGTCCCCATAGCACATAGGGTAAGATATGGCAATGCACTTTCCGACTAGATATGCATGCTCTACTCGGTACTTGACAATATGTTTAAATTTCGTGGCGAATGGCGACCGTTTTGCGGGCGTTTTTGGAGGACTTCCAAAGAACTGTCGCTTGTCGCGTGTTGTGCGCGTTTCCATCCACACGCGGTGAACAAGCGCCGCGGTGTTACACGGACATGAACGCAATAGCCCGACAGCGAGGGCAACAGCAGGAAAGTAGACTGCCAAAACCCCCGAAAGCAGACAACAGCAACAAGCAACAACTGTCTCAGGTGAAAAGCCACAACGAACCGACACAGCCGACACAACCACACCCACGCGCCGCGGTGTAGTCGGTGTGAGACTGAGCAGGATACGGGATACGGGTGGTGACGGGACTGCGCCAGTAGCTGTTCTGGCTGTGTGCATGCGGACTGCAGCAGGTCACACTGGTGCGGTGCACCAGAGCTGCTGTACGACGACTGGGAGGCGGGTACGCCACAGATGTAGGAACAGCACATGTGTGTACACAAACACAGCATAAGACCGGTTCTCCAAAATCAAGCTGAGGACACATGCATCGACAAAGGCCGCGCACGCAGAATCCGAGTTGTAGGTCCGATCGAGAACGGTCGGACTTGCAACCGAATCCCGGCCCCTTGTGGAATACCCCAGGTCACGCGACGCCGACGTACCGCACGCCATTGATGATGTCTGCCGGCGACGACCGTTTCGAGGCGCGTCACAAAATAAATATCCCTTCGTTGCGTGTTCGGGGAAGTCGAACAAATACTTCGCGCGAAGAAGGTGTGCACGCGGGGAGTTACCGTCATGAGCTCAGGGCTCGCGCAGCCCGACATCGGCGTGCCGTTCACGCATGCGCATGTATACTTCACGCATGCAAATCACACAAGCACACATGCGGGTCACACAGCATTGCTTGTTGCTGTTGTCTGCTTTCGGGGGTTTCGGCCGTCTGCTTTCCTGCTGTTGCCCTCGCTGTCGGGCTATTGCGTTCATCTCCGTGTAACACAAGCACGCATGCGGATCACACAGACTGCTCAACCTGCAGGCGCAGCCTGACGTTGCAAGATTCAACCTGTAAATGCATTCACATGCTAAAATTCAGTTTGATATTGTGCAGCAACTGATCTGCACCAGTGTGCATATGCATTGGTGCGCGGCGTTCTCACGGGTGAGATCTACAGGTTGGCCCAGCTTGGCCAAATCCTGGAATTCACATGCGCCTGTGCATTAACGTCCCCATGCCGGTGTTGGGTGCTAGCGCCGGGGCCCGGGGATGGACCCGGGCGCAAAGAGTGCACATACCTGGCCGAGCCCGGGCGCAAAGAGTGCACATACCTGGCCCCCCCCTCCACCCATTTCACCCTGCAGCCCCCCCACCCCCCCCACCCCCCCCCCACCCGATCCCTCCCTCCCTCTTCCCTCCTCCCAGCGCACGTCCGCCGTTTCTCCTCTGCGCCCCTCCCCGGCCACCGCTCGGGCTGCTGGGCTGGCTGAGGTTCTGGCTCCTGGGACCGGTGCCTCGCGGCCTCGGACATGGCCGTAGCGCGCGCTGTCGCGCCCGTGCAGACTGCTAGTGTCGAGCCGACGACCGCTTGTGGGCCCGGCGAGTGCTGGCTGTGTGTTTGGTGTGCGCGTGGCCTGCGTGGTACTGCGTGGTGTGTGCGTGTCTGCTTTCGCGCTGGCGTTAGTTCGTTACGGCATTTGCTCGTGCGGCGCGTGGCCTTGGTGCTTGCGGTGGCCGGTCTGTCTGTTTGCTTGTTGCCTGGTCTGTTGCCTCGGCGCTGCTGAGTCCTGGATCTATCACTGTGTAACACATACCTGGCCGAAGAACTGATCACTGATGGCATGCGGCACAGAAAACCTGCGCGAGAGATGCAGTGGACCTACTGATAGAGTACGTTCAGTGGAGAAACATGCAAGTACTGCTCGGAGCCGGCTAGGCGCCGCGGTCCCGGAAACCTATTGCCAGTGGCATGTACATTTCCCTAGACTGCGCTGTGCTGCGCTCGCTTAGTACGTTGCGTGCTTGCGTTGCGGATTCTGTCCCGTGCGGATCATGCTGATGCAGACGGTGACCGTGCTGCTTTCGACTGATTGTCATGATCATGTTCCCTGCCTTCGTGCGTCGGTGTTGCTAAAGCCATGTATCACAGTCAACAGAGCGCTAGAGAGAGCTAGCTAAATACGTAGCTCCGCAGGTTGCCATGCAGCCGCAGGTGTTGCTAATGCAAGCAACCTTGCACACATACACCTCGCTGAGGCTATTGCTCCTGGGACCGGTGCCTCTAGGCCTCGGACATCGCCGTAGCGCGCGCTGTCGCGCCCGTGCAGACTGCTTGTGTCGCGCTGACGACCGCTTGTGCGCCCGGCGAGTGCTGGCTGTGTGTTTGGTGTGCGCGTGGCCTGCGTGGTACTGCGTGGTGTGTGCGTGTCTGCTTTCGCGCTGGCGTTAGTTCGTTCTGGCGTTTGCTTGTGCGGCGCGTGGCCTTGGTGCTTGCGGTGGCCGGGCTGTCTGTTTGTTTGTTGCCTGGTCTGTTGCCTCGGCGCTGCTGAGTCCTAGATCTATCACTGTGTACCACACATACACCTCTAGGGCCTGGTATGTTGCCTCGGTGCTGCTGAGCCGTAAATCTATCACTGTGTAACACATACACCTCCAGGGCTCACAGAGCATGATCAGACCACAACAGCCATTGCTGCAGCAGAACTAGCTAGCGGGCTGAAAGAATGCTTGCTGAAGCAGTGCAACATGATATCATAGATGCCTGTGTGTGTCTTGCCAGGTGCAGGTACCATCTGCAGTGCTGGTCGCAGTCCAGCCACACATATGCACATGCACACCTGTACATAGAGCAGTCGGACCGCACCTGCCGAGATTACCCAGCTGCAGGCTCAGACCCACTTGAGACTGCGTTCGAGACGAAAGCAGCCGATCGTTGAGAAGCCGTCGGGGTGGGTATCCTTGACTTGGATCCTGCGCCACAGGTGCGGCTCGGAGAATACGCAGCCGTGCCTAGGACTGTGCGTGATGCGTGTGCTTCCGACGCGTACGTAGATTGCACGCGAGTGAAATTTGTAGGGGTGTTTGGCTTGATGGCGCTTTTGTATGTGCGAGGTCTGATGACCCGCAGTCGTTCGATTCAGGCTGGCTGGAAATTCCCTACCCAGTCGAGTGCACGTGTCAACTGCATGCATGTCATGTGCTTGCCGGGTAAACGAATTTTGACCTCTCTATGTACATAGATTTGTGCGGAACTACGTATGCAGCGAACCATATATAACGCTCTGTTGACTGTGATAGATCACCGACGCACAAAGACAGGGCTGTGGGGGGGCATGCAAGTGTGCGATTAATGCACACACGATGTGCACATCATCAATGAAGATCTTCGATTAGACTGGGATCTCGTACAAATCTATGTTACACGGAGATGAACGCAATAGCCCGGCAGCGAGGGCAACGGAAGGAAAGTAGACGGCCAAAACCCCCGAAAGTAGACACCAGCAAAAAGCAATCACTCTCCCAGGCGAAAAAGCCACAACGAACCGACACAGCCGACACAACCACACCCACGCACCCACACGCACGCGCACTCCCGCACCCCTCCACTACGGCACCCGCGCCACAACCGCGCACAGCAACAACCACCACCGCACTACTGCCCACCCCAGCAAAACCAGCCACCACCGACCCCCCTACAGCAGCACCCCCACTCCATCCTGCCCCACTGGAGCATTCCATCACGGGCCCCCCGCACATGAGAGCCCGGGGGCGCACGCCCCCCACAGTGCAAGGCGTACCAGCCCTCCCCCTCCGGCCGCCCGACAGGGGCCTCGGGGCGGGGCGCGAAGGGCACTAGCGGCGCCGCATCACTCCCCCCACGGTGGCTCGCGGGAAGGTTCGGCGGGCCAACACGACCAGACGCGGGGCCGGCCTGCGCTGCTGCAGCCGCGGCACCCGGTCCAGCAAGGCGGCCAGCGACCGCCTATAGCACGTCCGACGGGACATCGTGGCCAGGCACCACCGCCCTGCCCGCCAGCCGCATACGCAGCGGAGCCGCAGCGAGGACCTGGCGCGTCACACCACGGCACAGAGTGGTGGAGAGTTCGCACATGGCATTCTGCAAGAACGCTCGCCTGGACACGGCCCCCGAAGCCGCAGCAAAGTCAGCGATCTTATTCAGGAAGGCGAACGCACCCGTGCCCACACGGCCAAACGTCTCATGCGACAGGGACACGAAGCGACATGCGCCTGTGCCGGAGCGGCCGTACTTGTCTCGCTTCCGGTCGTCCATCAGCTGGGCGGCAGCGCCTGGCGTGTTTGCCGCGGCGACGACCCGGGAGGGGGCCACCGGACAGGTCACGCACACATCGGCCACAACGGTGTCGCAGGGCAACATCACAAGCAGATCACCCCGTTCCGGGTCGCGCTGCGAGCGGGGGGTAGCGGCCGGGCGCAAGCCGCGGCCGCGCGGCCCCGTCGACCCTCGGGCAGGCGTCGCGGCGGACTAGTGGCCACCGGGCCCACCTGTGGCAGGTGCTCACACCGCACCGCGCACTCGCCGGCCGGGGCGGCCGCCTTCACGGCCACTGCGGCGGCGGCGGCAGCTGCCGCGCCGAGCTCTCGCGCGCCCTTGTAACCGACAGCCGCCTCGCCGGGGACGTCTACGTCCATGGCGCCTGCCGTGTCGGCCGCGGCAGCCTTGACCTCGGACGAGGCAACAACGGCTGAGATGGCAGCAGCGACGAGTGCAGCCGCGGCGGCTGGTCCCTCTGAGGTGCCGTCCGCCGTGGCGGCGTCGCCGAGCGGGGCAGCGTTGTCCGCCGGTCCGGAGGGGCGCAAGGGGGCAGGCGGGGAATGCGCCAGCGTCTGGGTGCCACATGGGGTGGAAGGCACGGCCGAGGCGCTGGGGGCCGGGGTGGGTGGAGTGAGCGCACCAGCGGCAGCACAGCTGGCAGGCTCACAGGAGGGGCCGGGCGGCTGTGCGGGCGGCCGTGCGCCCGGCACATCCGGGTACTGCGGGAGGCTCTTGATGTTGGGCTCAAGAGACGTGGAGACGCCCGCCCGCATGATGAAGCGGCGCCATGCCTGCGTGATCGCATCATGGCGGGCGACCACCGTGCGCCCCACCACACCGCATTGCACACCAGGGCATGCGAACCATCAGCAGGCGATGCCCGGCCGCACACGCAGTCGCCGTCCGCCTCTGGGCCGGTGAACAGTGACTCACCTAGGCGCAAGCGCACATTCACGCGGAACTCTGTGGCAGTCAGCTCAGTCGCACCGGGCCTGGCTTTCAGGAAAGCTGAGGCCATCGAGCCTGCGCAACTATGCAAGCGCGCCTTGCTGGTAAGGCTGTGTTCGCGTGTTGCTGACGACGGGCTGCGCGTCCCTTGATCCAGCGCTGCAAGCAGCGCAGCCGCCCGGGCGTCAGAGTCGGCCCGGCCGACTGCATTCTGCAGCCGTGACATGCGGATGGCAGACCCCCCGCCGCTCAGGCCCGCCCCGGTCGAGTGTCAACTGCATGCATGTCATGTGCTTGTAGGGTGAAATACTTTCGACCAGAGTATTTCCAAACTGCGGCGTGGTGCTGATGGTAGTTGCTGATTAGATGTGCTAGGAACGGGCCCAGAAGCTTCTGGCGAGCCCTTCCCTCCCGGCACCGCTCCCCGCTGCTTGCAGCATACACCCTCCTGCACCGCCTACCGCTGAATGCATTCGGTCTTGTTGTGTCATGGTCTGATCATGACCTGGACTGGCTTAAGCTTGGTATCATGTGATGATTCTGGCAGATAGTCACTCTACCACGAATCCCATGCACATCGCGGTAGAGTGACTATCTACCAGAATCATCACATATCATGAATGTGCGAGCGCGTGACCCTTCGACTGAGACTAGTACTGCTCTCGCGTCAAGATAGAGTCGAGGACACCTGGAGCAAAAGTACGGATTCAGTGGGTTTCCGTTACTTCGCTCAAGGTTGGGCCCGCCGAAAAGTGACTGTCACGCACGCCGTTATTGACGCCCGCCGCCACCAAACCAGATTCGCACAGTCATCACCTGCCCGCGTCAGTGTGTGCGGTCGCGTGCCTTGGTTGAGCCCAAAAGTTCCGACCTAGCAAGCGTTTCCTACCTGCACTCACGCCGTCAGTGGTACCTGCATGCTGACCTCGCTATGTCGACTTACCTGGACATCCAGGTGTGGAACTAGAGGCTCCTCGGGGGAAACCGCTACACCGCATCGCCCCGCAGCCGCGCTGTTCGGGACTGACCTTCTAGAAGGTTCTGCACGTGTGCGTGGCATCTTGGGGCTCCCGGCGCTCACATGCCGGCAAAAAAAGCCTTAATTTTTAGGATAAGGCAGAGAATCTATACACCTGCCTCACTGGCGAAATCTGCAAATCCAGATCATGATCTGGATCTGGCGTAGATCTACGCCTTCTACCTGCGTAAACCCCCTGGCTACATATCTGGCCTTGAATCGCTCAATCGCACCCTGTGCTCCTCGCTTAATCTTTAGCACCCACTTGCCTATCACAGGCTTCACTCCTGCTGGGCACCGGACTAGCTCAAACACATCGTGTTCCCTTAAGGAGGTCAACTCATCAAGCATTGCTATGATCCACTGCTCACGATGGCAGCCTCTCATGGCTTGCTGCACCGTTGGATCGTCCAGCATAGCTTCGACCTTCTTCCTCACAACAGCTGCACGCCGGGACTCACTGCGGCTAGCAGTCGTGCCACTGCTCGGAATCACCTCCTGCCCCGTCGTCTTTTCTGCATCTGGAGTCACACTGTCAGCCGTAGCAGATGTCGTGATCCAGCCATGCACAGGACTACGGTGACCATGAATGGTGGCATACACAAGACTACGGTGACCATGTGTGCCAGGATACGCGGTGCTGATCCGGAGTGGCTATGGGGCAGCCATGCACCGATGGCTGACCATATGCACGAGCAATGCATGCAGAATGCGTGCCAGCAGACATTGATTCTGATCGTATCCGTATGAGTCGTTTAGAGAACGCTTATATAGGCTCTGTCGATCGTAGTGTAATCTCTTTCTCTACTGTCCGAAGTCTCACGTGTCGTCGCCTCCAACGAAAGACAAAGTGCTGTCACCGGCAGATACCTAGACAGCAAGGTATGTGACAGCACCCCACCCCTGCGCATAGCTACGGCATGCTCAGGATCCCACAGGCCTTAGGCCGCGGTCCAATGGATTACAACATGGTATCGGTGATGATTGTGGGTGTTCTTGTGATGTCGATTAGCATGCGAGAGAGTCCAAGGGGAACCTGCGGTTGCGGCTGTGCGTTTCGATGAGCGAGTCACACCGCTCTAGCGTATAGCTGACTGTAGAGAGATTAAATACGGCTGATGCAGAATGCTACGGCGGAGCTGCATTATGCTGGTGTGCTGGTCTCGCAAAGAGGCCTACGGGTCTGCGTTTCCTGCGACATATGGTGGTCATGTTGCAGGACAACACCATTCCGAGACGATTCAATGGCATCTCGCCAAGGGTCTATCGGATCTGACGGTGTGGAGGGAGCTGTTAACCCTCCGCATCACCGCACTTGCTCCACAGTGCGCCGCGAGCAGGCCGCGGAGGATCAGTTCATGCCCCACGGGGAAGGACAGGACGCTGAGACCTACGGGTATCTCAGTGTTAATCCTCTGCAGGCCGCCATGCCGGGCAACACTGATCCTACGGGGAATGCGGGTGCCCAGGCAGCGGCGCATGGAGCGCAGGACATGCCACACGCTGCCCAGACAGCATGGGCAGCGCAGCAGATACCACCTCCGATACCGCAGCCTTCGCAGGCTGCGATGTCATCCGGAGCGGCAGCGACAGCCGGTTCGATCGATGTTGCAACTCTCGCGAGCGCGCTATCGCTCGTGATGCCTAAGTCTGTGCCGGGGAAGTCTCTAGTTGAGAAGCATAAGTTCCCGGTATGGAATCATAAGTATGATCACTTTCGGGTGTTCAAGAAAGAGGTAGAGAGTTGGGCAAACATGGTGGGAGAGAGTAGCTTGCTGGTGAATGATCCACTAGCACAGAATAGCCAGGCCCATGAGTCGGTCAAGCATTGGCTGTTCATTACTCTGCCTAAGGAGGATAGGGATTTCGTATCCAACTGTAGCTTTGTCCACGAGTTGTGGTCATTGCTTCATGCCAAGTACATGCCTTCAGTCGAGGTAGAGATTCAGAAGCTGTACCAACAGCTTAGTGGTGCCAGAAAAGCGGGCAAACCACTAGAAAGGCATGTCAATGAAGTAGTGGGCATAGTGAACCAGATGAGGGGTCTGGGGGAGAATGTGCCTGACCAGTTGTACCGCTCTAGGCTACTGGCAGTAGACAGAGAGTATGCGTTGTTGCAGCCTATGCTGCAGCAGCTGCCAGTGCAGCAGATAGTGTCCACATTGCTGACACACGCTCAGACTAGCAGCCAACCTGCTCCATCGCGGTTCCCACGGGAAGATCGCGGTGGTCAGCAGCGTTTTGGGGGACGAGGGTATCGTGGTGGACGCCACGGTGGTCACCATGGTACACCCCCACAGGTTGCTGCAGTGGGAGCAGGGGGAGCAGACAACCGTAAGTGCTTCTACTGTGATAAGCCTGGTCATTTGCAGAAAGACTGTCCCTTGCTCTCGGCAGAAGTCAAGCAGTTCCTGCAGAAGCAAGCAGCTGCAGGGCGAGGCCGTGGCAGAGGCCGCGGTGGCCCGCAGGTGGCTGTAGTTGATCTAGCAGAACTGCGAGCTCAATGTGGTGATGGGCCAGCGCCCAATATGCCATACACGTTTCTGGTGGATAGCGGGTCTGATCTGAACATCTGCTTTGACTACAGCATATTCAGTGAGATCAAACCACCGGATATCACAGAATGCCAGCCTCTAGATCAGGGCAGGCTACAGATATATGGCATGGGCACTATCAGGGCGAATGTGGGGAAGTACGTGACAGTGAAGGGTGAGCTGGTGCCTGTGGACATTGAGCTAGATCATGTTTACTGGGTGCCAGCCAGCCCGATAAACATCCTATCAACGACTGTGCTGAAGCGGTCGAACATATTATTGCACACAGGCAAGGCAAATACAGTAGAAATGCCTGGCTTCTATGATCAAGCCCAGACGTTTGTGGGCAACTGTGAGCACGGTGTGGATAGTGAGGACAACCCCACACTGAGCTGGTATTGCGGGACAGGCAGACCAATATGGGAGCTGCGCCCTGTGGATTCAGGGACAGACTGGACCAGTGCTAACAATCTTTTCCACAGAAATAGGCAATGGGTTGGTGAGCAGGCAAAGGTCTTTGCAGTGGATGGTGTACCTATTGGTCAGAGATCTTCTTTCCAGGTTGATCCATCTTTTCTGGTGTATATCGCGTTTCACCATGCTGGCAACCGGATTCTCAAACTGATGCGAGATAATCCAGACCTGTACGACCTCAAGCTGCCTGAACCTACGGGAGTAGCACTTGAGTGTCATGGTTGCCACGTAGCGGAACAGAGAAGTGGTGACAGAGCACAGCATGGGGGCAAAGTGACAGAGAATGCCACGTATGCTGGAGAAGTGTTGCATGCGGATCTGGCTGGACAGATAAAGCCAGTGGGCATAGGAGGAATGAACTTCATCCTGGTAGTGGTGGATGAGTACAGCAGGTACTCACATGTGATCCCGCTGAAGTCGAAAAGCGGTGCTGCGGAAATGATATGCCTTCTGATAGAACGCATCCGCACTCAGACTGTCTATGACAAGGAGGTAGGGGTGCGGAGGCTGCATACGGACCAGGGCGGTGAGTTCAGCTCTAACCAGCTGGCTCAGTACCTTGAGTGGCGGGGGATAGTACACACGTTCACTGACACCGCCCAGCATGAGTCTAATGGGTTGGTAGAGCGAAAGATCGATGTGCTGAACACGTCAGTGCGGGCAAGCCTGCTGCAGGCAGCAGTCCCTGCATTCCTGTGGCCGGAGGCGTACATGTGCGTGAACCATGCACACAACCTGACGCCGAGTACAGCACTGGAAGGTGTTCGGCGGAGGGAGGCGAAGCAGAGGCTGGAAGAGAGGTTAGTTGCCACCAGCCATGAGCCATGGTCCACGAATGAGCAGCAGCGGGCTAAGCAGCTGAGAGTCCGGAAGGCGGGAGCGCATGCGCTGAGCCTGAGGGAGCTCTGTGAGCAGCTGAATGCCAGGAGAGATGCGGCATTTGTGGCAAGGTGCATGAGAAATGTGGATGTCAGGGAGATAGTGCCATACTTGTTGTGGTTTCGGAAAGTCAGTGAAGATGACTTCCGTCTCGTGGTGGCACAGGTGAAGCCTTTCGGGTGCCCAATGTATGTGTATCCGCGGAGGGAGCACTTCAGGCACCTGGAGGAGCGAGGAATCCTCGGTGCCTATATGGGACCGGGTGGAGGTCCTCATATGGACAGGGTGTATGTGAAGCGTGGGAATGGGGGAGCAGTGCGGATGTACAGGCACACGGGTGCTCCACCTGCTCTGGTGAAGGATTTCGCGCAGCGATTTCACATGGCTGGGGAACCTACGGCGGACACAGTTGTGCTAGAGAACTATGAGCAGGGTGAATTTGAGATCCTGCCAGATCAGTTCACCAGTGTAGTGCCAGAGGCTGAGTTCTTGCCCAACATGAAGAAGTGGGTGAAGAGCACCAGTGTGCGGGCAGTGCGTCCACCAGCCAGTCGTGAACACATGATGCCAGAGAGGGGCAGAAATGTGGATTGGGCTGAGGGGGAGCATCCGGGTCTGGGCCATCAGCACTGGGAACCGGGTAAAACGTTGCATAGGCGTTTCAAACCACGAGAGGAGCTACCTGAGGGTGAGCCTGAGTTCTCTCCTAGAGTGTTGGGTGCAGAGCTGCTGGCGCGACATGAGCGCTGGCACACACCGGAGATCAGTGATGCAGTGGTTGCAGCGCGCTGTGATCTTGCAGCAGCTGACAGTGCTGCAGCTGACAGTGCTGCAGCTGTGCCACACTGGGAATATGATGCAGCAGACCAGTCGTCTGGGTCACTGAACTGCGAGTTCAGGCCTGCAGAGACAATCCCTACGCGGGATAGAGCTGTGCTGCATATGGGAGACTTTGACATCTATCCGCTTCCAACTGATGAGGAGGCGGATGAGGATGCATCTGGTAGTGAGGATGACTCTGAGTCTGAGTCGAGATCCCGCTCGCGCTCAGCGGAGCCGGTCCAGCGGTTGATGGGCAAGGAGCTGAGTGAGCCACCCCCATCTGTGCGAGCTGACGGTCACGGCGGCAGCCGAAGTTACCGCGGGTCCACGTTGTCAGGGCGTGATGACCGGGACAGATATGATAAGCCACGGCATATATCTGGGTCTGAAGGCCAGGGGCAAGGCGAGCTACGGCATGTGCCTAGGGGAATAGCGACAGGCGGTGATGGCTCAGGGGGAGAGTCAGCACCAAGTGCCGCGAGGGGCAGCGGAGAACGTCTGGATCCGCCACATGAGGTGAGGGTTCGATGGGTTCCAAAGCCTTTTCATTTGATTCGCAAAGTCTTGAGACCTGCTGTCCATGCTGTGGGAGCCATTATGAGTGATGCTGCTGTTGAGCGCATCTCCCCGGAGGGTGCACGTGAGCATGATGCTGGGAGCTCCACAGTGTTCAATGATGAGAATGACGTCGGTGATTTAGCTGAAGGAGTGTCTGCGACGGCTGACAGTGTGACTCCTGATGCAGAAAAGACGACGGGGCAGGAGGTGACTCCAAACGGTGGCCCTACTGCTAGCCTTTGTGAGTCCAGGCGTGCAGCTACCGTGAGGAAGAAGGTCGAGGTCGTAGTAGATGATCCAACGGTGCAGCAGGCCATGCGTGGCACTCACCGTGAGCAGTGGATCACGGCCATGCTCGATGAGCTGACCTCCTTGAGAGAACATGATGTGTTTGAGCTGGTCGAGTGCCCATTAGGAGCGAAGCCTGTGACAGGCAAGTGGGTGTTTAAGATCAAGCGAGGGGCACAGGGTGAAATTGAGCGTTTCAAAGCCAGATATGTAGCCAGGGGGTTTACGCAAGTGGAGGGCGTAGATTTCTTTGAGACATGGGCACCTGTGGGCAGTTATGCTACCTTCAGGGCTCTGTTATCGGTCTGTGCAGTAGAGGATCTAGAAACGAGGCATATAGACATAAAATGTGCTTTCCTGAATGGTGTTCTGGAGGAGGAAGTGTATGTGGCACAACCTCCTGTACTGGATGATGGGTCTGGTATGGTGTGGCGTCTGAAGAAGGCGTTGTATGGTCTGAATCAGGCTGCCAGGGAGTGGCACAAAGCGCTTGCAGAGCTCTTGTTGAATATGGGCTTTGTGAGATCAGCCAGTGACCCTGCACTGTTTATCTGCAAAGTAGGACGTTGTCTTATTTTTCTGTGGGTCGATGATCTGTTGATCTTCGGTCTGGTAGAGCAGATGGATGATGCCATCAGAAAGATCCTTGAGGCATTTGAGGGTCGTGACCTGGGGGAGCTGGGATATGTGCTGGGCATGGAGGTCATACGTGATCGCACTGCTCGCACTATCACCATCACACACAGAAAGAGCATCAGGGACATGCTGGAGAGATTCAGCATGAGTGAGTGCAGACGGGCGCCAACTCCTTTGGTGCCAAAGCAGAAAATGTTTAGCCTGAAGGAAGATCCTAGCCAGGAGAAGGCTACAGGCACAGAGCATAAGAGGTTTATGCAAGCCGTAGGAAGCATCCAGTATGTGGCAGTTGTGTCGCGACCAGACATCGCGTTTCCGGCTAATGTCCTAGCTAGGCATATGGCTGGGAGTGCCAAATGTCATCGGAATGGTGTCCTTCACGTACTGAGATACCTGCGAGGGACCATAGACTTTGGCTTGACCTTTAGTGGCTCCAATGGGGGATGTGAGGTGTTGGCAGGACCAGCACTGGGAAAATTTCGAGATAGACTGCAGCTTGCGGTAGTACAAGCTTAGTCTAGGGGGAGTGTCGAGATCCAGCCATGCACAGGACTACGGTGACCATGCATGGTGGCATACACAGGACAACGGTGACCATGTGTGCCAGGATACACGGTGCTGATCCGGAGTGGCTATGGGGCAGCCATGCACCGATGGCTGACCATATGCACGAGCAATGCATGCAGATTGCGTGCCAGCAGACATTGATTCTGATCGTATCCGTATGAGTCGTTTAGAGAACGCTTATATAGGCTCTGTCGATCGTAGTGTAATCACTCTTTCTCTACTGTCCGAAGTCTCACGTGTCGTCGCCTCCAACGAAGATACAGTGCTGTCACATGCAGATACCTAGACAGCAAGGTATGTGACAGCACCCTACCCCTGCGCATAGCTACGGCATGCTCAGGATCCCACAGGCCTTAGGCCGCGGTCCAATGGATTACAACACATGTCTAACCTCATCAACAAGAGAGAGGTGCAATACAGCTTTGTAAATAAAGTTGACATGCCAGCCAGCACGGGTGACATGAAATATCTGGAGGCGTTCACTACCCTTCTGGTACGTACGCAACATCCACCGCCGACCGAGCGTGACATACAGCAGGCCATACATGCTGACCTGTTGTCACAGATATGTGTCACCAGCTAGGCACACGTCAGCAAATCTATCTGATAGATACTATTACGGTGGTGGCTGTACAGTACTGCCCGTACATGACACGCTGGGACCGTCATCGATGACGCCCAGTGTGGCTGCGGGGCAAACAGTGCTGTACGTCTGTGCGAGGCGGGACGCAGACAGTGGTCATTAGCTATTAATGGCCATGAGCCTTCAAGGACCGTTCTGGATCGCTTCTATCTTAGGAGTGATCGTGGATATTGTTATATTGGTATCGGTGAGAGTACGAGCCTCGCATCGCTACTATGGCGGGCGAACAGAATCTGAATGCCCGTCTAGACGAGCTACTTGACAAAGTAGGAGCCGAGGATGAGCTTCCCGAGGAAGGGGAGCATAGCGTAGCCGCTGATGTGAAGCGGATCGACGAGGAGATCAACAAGATCCTCACCCGGCTCGGCCAAGCGGAAGCCCAAGCCACACGCCGCCACGAGGAGACCGTGGATCAAAACTCTAAGCTCGCAAAGCTAATCGAGAGGCTTTACGAGCGTATGGGTGAGGTCCGCTCTCTTCCCGCGCACACCGAGCGCACGCACACGCACCATGAGCACCATGGCCGCGACGCACGCGCACATGCTCATGATGACCATAGCTATGGTCATCATGCCGGTTCTTGCTCCCGCTCCGGCGTGGAGAGCTCTCACCCCGGTGGAGCCGGCGCGCGGGCCAATGCTCATGGTCCCGTGTCGTACAAGGACGTCGTGCTCTCCTCAAAGGAGTGCATGGCAAGCCTCGAGTCTTTCTTTGGACATGCAAATAAGAAAGCCGAGGTAGTCGATGCCATGTATGTCTCGCACTTGCATACGTGGTTTGACACCTGCTGCTGGAAAATGAGCGCTGCTGCTCTATCTGAAAGCAAGCAAATGTCAATCATCTGCCAAAAGTTGCAGGGTCCAATCCTTGCATCTTACATACTGGCAAGCAAGAGTGCCTCCCACGAGCCCACGACATTGCTTGAACTAAAGCAGGCTCTGGCAGCTCTATTTGCAGATAGCTCTGTGAAATTTACTGATCAGGCTATCACAATGCAATTCACTTCGCAGACCCTCGTGTCTGACATCAAGACGTTCGAAACGTTTGTGATGCACTCTTCGCTAGCGCCTAGTGTGAACCAGAACACGTTCTTATACTCAACTGTGCGGGCCAAGCTTCATGCAGCCAGGCCGAACCTCCTGCTTCATGCTAGTTCCGAGCACGGACTCACGCTTGATCCGAAGTCGGACTTCGCTCAGTATGTGCAGCAAGCACTTACTATTGCTCACCGCGTGCAGGCCGCAAGCGACCGGCCTCTGGCGACGGCCAAGCGTCCAAACCAGCAACCAGGGCCAAGCCAGCGCCATCCTAAGACGGCACGGCCCGAAGCTGGCCCACCGCGACGGGAGGCTGCCGCTTTGTCGTCCGAGCACGTCAAGGAGTTCAAGGCCATGGCCGAGTGGGACGACGAGCGCATCCTGCAGCGCTTTGGGCGCTGCGGCCGCTGCGCATGGGAAATGCGTGATGGCCAACATGCCAAGGGCCACGTCTGTGACCCTGAGAAGCGAAACGTGCGGGCCAAGGGTATCAGGAACACCCTGGCATTCGGCAGGAATCCCAATATGCCTAAGCCTGCCCTCAAATCGGGACGTTCTCGGGTTGCATTAAGCTCCAGCTGAGATGCGGCGGCCGCGCTAGGGCCTTACTCTCTGAGCATTGCTAGTTTACCTGAGCTCAAATCGTGTAAACATGCAGTGGGATGTTACCTACCTGAGGTTACACAGTCTTGCGAACCAGCCGCTGGATGCACGAATGTGATCATGTGTATGGACTATCCGCATGTCGATTCTACCCTGAATCACTACAACCTGTGCAAAGCTACCCAACCGGCTGCTACAGATGCTTACATCATCTGTCCGCGCATGCAAAACGCACCGTGGTCTCCACGGCTGAAAGGCACTGTACCGATTGCGACGATGATGCTATCCGAGCTATGCCAACGGTCACTGCCGGTGGAATCCTACACCACATGCCAAGTATTCTACAGCCCGTGCAAAGCTGCGCCGGGCTGTGTGCAAACGATTTCTCTGCCTGCGGCAGTCCAACGCTTGTGCACGCTGACCTCAGCTACTACCCAGCATACTTTTGTCTTTGACGGCAAACTAGCTGGACTTCCCTGCTCAGTCCTGTGGGACTCTGGAGCGGGCGTATCTTTTGTGAGTCGCGACTTCGTTCGCAGACACAAAATTGCTACAACGCCCTCACGCCACGCCATCCAGCTAGCAGATGGCTCCGTTGTGGAGTCTCTGGGCAGTTCGCACCTGAAACTGCAAATTCAAGGCCACAGATGCAACGTGAAGCTGGTGGTCACTGATCTTCTGCCAGGATATGATGTCATCCTCGGCGAGGATTAGAGCAAAGCGAACGCGGTCCATGCTCAATATGGCGCCGTGTCTGACGCGGGCGGCGCGCCTATGCCGCCAAAGCTGACGCTGGCCAAGTCTCAATGCCAGTTATACCCTGCTACAGCCCACGCTGTTGAGGCTACCCCACCACGGCTCGCGTACTGTCTGCTGCCGCGGCTGCTAAGCTGTTACGAGCGCCCAAATTCGGCAGTGCCTCCCGTTTGTGGTCCTAACCCGAAAGCTGGAGGACGCATCATTAGGGTCAGAGCCTCGCGACGAGCGACTACAAACTCTGCTCGCCGACTACGCGGATGTCTTTCAATCTCCTAGCTTAACTGGGACTGGTGCCTCCTCGTTGGGGGACCTGACTCCGAAGTGCATTCCTGTCATTCCCGGGTCAGTGCCACACAATAGGCCGCCTTTCCGGTTGTCACCTAAGGAGAAAACTGAGATAGAATCTCAAGTCCAGGAGGCCCTGGACAATGGCTGGATCGAGCAATCCAGCTCCGCTTATGGCGCGCCTGTGTTGTTTGTTCCCAAACCAAACGGGTCGCTGCGCATGTGCATAGACTACCGTGGCTTGAACAAGATCACAGTCACGAACAAATTCCCAATGCCCCGCATTGACGACTTGATCGATAACCTGAATGGTGCTACGCATTACAGCACGCTCGATCTTGCTGCTGGCTACCACCAAATCAAACTACAGGCTTCTGACGTGCCTAAAACCGCTTTCAACACCCACTTCGGCAAATTTGAGTGGCGTGTGCTGCCTTTCGGTTTAACTAACGCCCCCGCGGTTTTTCAACACGCGATGAACCGAATCTTTGGCAAGCATCTGAACAAATGCGTCTGTGTCTATCTGGACGATATCCTGATATTCTCGCGTTCAGAGGAGGAGCACTTCCAGCAACTGGAAATGGTCCTCGGCCTGCTCCGGGAGAATAAGCTGATCGCCAAACGCAAAAAGTGCGAGTTCTTCAAACCAGAACTCAAATACTTGGGTCATATGGTCTCGGCTTCAGGCATCAAGCCGGACCCAGCTAAAATTCAAACCATCTCGGATTGGCCTCGGCCGACTGGTGTCAATGAAGTGCGCCAGTTCCTCGGCCTTGCTAATTACTTCCGCAAATTCATCCGGGCTATGCTGCCACTGCTGCGCCTCTGACTGACCTGCTCAAAGGCCTCTCGAAGCAGGAACGCGCTGGGGTCAGACACCGCCGCCGCATCGCTGCGGAGGACGCTTCTGCTATGGCAACGCGGTTTCACGAGCGATTGGCAAGTGCGCGGTGCGGTGTGAGCACCTGCCACAGGTGGGCCCGGTGGCCACTAGTCCGCCGCGACGCCTGCCCGAGGGTCGACGGGGCCGCGCGGCCGCGGCTTGCGCCCGGCCGCTACCCCCCGCTCGCAGCGCGACCCGGAACGGGGTGATCTGCTTGTGATGTTGCCCTGCGACACCGTTGTGGCCGATGTGTGCGTGACCTGTCCGTGGCCCCCTCCCGGGTCGTCGCCGCGGCAAACACGCCAGGCGCTGCCGCCCAGCTGATGGACGACCGGAAGCGAGACAAGTACGGCCGCTCCGGCACAGGCGCATGTCGCTTCGTGTCCCTGTCGCATGAGACGTTTGGCCGTGTGGGCACGGGTGCGTTCGCCTTCCTGAATAAGATCGCTGACTTTGCTGCGGCTTCGGGGGCCGTGTCCAGGCGAGCGTTCTTGCAGAATGCATGTGCGAACTCTCCACCACTCTGTGCCGTGGTGTGACGCGCCAGGTCCTCGCTGCGGCTCCGCTGCGTATGCGGCTGGCGGGCAGGGCGGTGGTGCCTGGCCACGATGTCCCGTCGGACGTGCTATAGGCGGTCGCTGGCCGCCTTGCTGGACCGGGTGCCGCGGCTGCAGCAGCGCAGGCCGGCCCCGCGTCTGGTCGTGTTTGGCCCGCCGAACCTTCCCGCGAGCCACCGTGGGGGAGTGATGCGGCGCCGCTAGTGCCCTTCGCGCCCCGCCCCGAGGCCCCTGTCGGGCGGCCGGAGGGGGAGGGCTGGTACGCCTTGCACTGTGGGGGGCGTGCGCCCCGGGCTCTCATGTGCGGGGGCCCGTGATGGAATGCTCCAGTGGGGCAGGATGGAGTGGGGGTGCTGCTGTAGGGGGATCACAGTCAACAGAGCGTTATATACGGTTAGCTGCATACGTAGTTCCGCAGGTTAGCGTGCATATGCAGCCGCAGGTGTGGTTAATGCAAGCGACCTTTGCACACAAACACCTCCAGGGCTGTCTGTTTGCTTGTTGCCTGGTCTGTTGCCTCGGCGCTGCTGAGTCCTAGATCTATCACTGTGTAACACAGCCGACACAACATGCGTCAAGTGTTACACGGAGATGAACGCAATAGCCCGGCAGCGAGGGCAACGGAAGGAAAGTAGACGGCCAAAACCCCCGAAAGTAGACACCAGCAAAAAGCAATCACTCTCCCAGGCGAAAAAGCCACAACGAACCGACACAGCCGACACAACCACACCCACGCACCCACACGCACGCGCACTCCCGCACCCCTCCACTACGGCACCCGCGCCACAACCGCGCACAGCAACAACCACCACCGCACTACTGCCCCCCAGCAAAAACCAGCCACCACCGACCCCCCTACAGCAGCACCCCACTCCATCCTGCCCCACTGGAGCATTCCATCACGGGCCCCCCGCACATGAGAGCCCGGGGGCGCACGCCCCCCACAGTGCAAGGCGTACCAGCCCTCCCCCTCCGGCCGCCCGACAGGGGCCTCAGGGCGGGGCGCGAAGGGCACTAGCGGCGCCGCATCACTCCCCCCGGTGGCTCGCGGGAAGGTTCGGCGGCAGGTTAGCGTGCATATGCAGCCGCAGGTGTGGTTAATGCAAGCGACCTTGCAAGCCACCTCCATCACTGTGCAACTGGACTCTAGGACTCAGCAGCGCCGAGGCAACAGACCAGGCAACAAGCAGACAGACCGGCCACCGCAAGCACCAAGGTCACGCGCCGCACGAGCAAATGCCAGAACGAACTATCGCCAGCGCGAAAGCAAACACGCACACACCACGCAGTACCACGCAGGCCACGCGCACACCAAACACACAGCCAGCACTCGTCGGGCCCACAAGCGGTCGTCGGCGCGACACTAGCAGTCTGCACGGGCCCGACAGCGCGCGCTACGGCCATGTCCGAGGCCGCGAGGCACCGGTCCCAGGGGCCATAGATCTATCACTGTGTAACACACACTTGCATGCCCCCCCACAGCCCGGGGACAACTGCAGTCGAGATACGTTGCAGATGTATGCTCCACAAGGTGGTAGAAAACAGAGGCACGACTCATGGCAATGCACAATTGCAGTGGCCTTCATTTCGAGTGCGCCGCGGAGCATGTACTGATAATCATCCGGAACCGGGCAGCATGCCTGGGCCATTGCGTTCACACAGACTACCAAGGCGGCACGCGGATTTTAACATTGGAAGGTACGTGAATATTCCAATATGTGTTATGCACGCAGCACGGAAACTTTTTGGCGGACTCTGGTATCAT